>DWPV01000044.1:0-51836 GCA_018251915.1 Urbanus proteus proteus
CATAGTTAGGTTAGAAACTGATTAATAAACCTCTTTGTAAATTTGTAGTAGTATTCTGCTGTATTTCAACATCTTAACACGTTAAACGAAGCATATTAATCATTACTAATGTGGACCTTAAATTATTTGGTCTGGCTATATTAAAAAACAGACGTAATTGTAATTAATATGCTCTACGCAGGCGTTGCGCGTGGCTTTGTCACGCAAAACGATAGCGCCAAGTTCCTTAGGGAGTAGCTTACACATAAATATTCTAATTCGTTTGTGTCGGTGCTAATCGTGGATCTATACTAATAACCCCATGGTGCACTGACCTGCTCTGGCGGTTTACTGCAGTAAAAATATTTTACACATATTTTTTCATCATGTGGAATTATAGAAGTAGCAAACGAACACGCCCTCTAACGCTAAGGGCAACTGCATGGTCATCTGTTATCAATCCCAAAATAGGATTTTATTTTTGGCAGAGATGTCACACTCCCTTATTCTAAAAGCGCTTAAAATAGTTGCTATAAGTAAGTAGTTAGGTACTTCCGGACTAACCACATTCAAGTTTAATTTATTATTTAAGTGTAATTTTAAATATTCTTACGATTGCGTTATTTCATTATCGCTTAAGTGATTCGCGTGTGAACTGTAAAGAAATGAACAATAAGATGTAACATCTTTTGAAAATATTCAAAAATTTTACTCTGCTCAAAACATCCACACTTTGTGAATAAAAAGCTCTTTGTTTCGCTGCGTTCGCGTACATGTACTCGTGTCTACTCTAGCTCTGGGCTCTTTAGAAATGAAAAAAGTGTGTAGTACTGAGCTGTAGTGAGTTACAAATAATGCAATAAAATTCTTTTGTTTCAGATTCGGGCCAAGCCCGGCCGCACCGCGGCTAGTGGAGATTTAGTTTTTGATTCACTACAGTTTTGTTTTGTTTCCGGAAGTGACAAAAGTGTACTGTGAAGTGTTATAAAGTGACTGTGTCAATCATGGCACTCTCAAGAGGATTAGCTGCCCTCGCGGTGCTGCTCGTTCTTGGTGAGTGATAGTTACCTGTTATAGTTTTTTTAAATCGAATTTTAGTTATGACGCAAGCATCGACTTGTTGAAACTCGGCCGTTGAAATTAAGAATCGATGGTATGATTTCTTTGATTTTTCAAAGATACTTACGTGTTAGAAATTAATTATCATAGAAGGAAAACGTCGCGAAGAAACTTACACGCCTGAGAGTAAATTAAAGAAAGGTCTTAAAGGTCTACCAATTCGCACTTGGCTAACATGATGGACTGAGGTCTAAACTACTATTACTCTGAGAGAAGACCTATGCCCAGCAATGGGACAGTATTGAGTTGATGATGAAGTTCACTTTATAGTTACTATAAAAAAATAAGATATCTAAGAATACCTACAACTCAAAACTGTAAGCTTCAACTACAAATCGATATAAAAGTAACGAGGGAAAGTTAGGCCAGCGAACTCTACATTTGATTTTTTCTTACGGTAACCTGATTAAGACATAATTATGTGCCTTTAAAAATATTTAATGCTTACTTACAAACTAATAATCCAAATTAAAATTACTGTTAGACATTTGACTATTTTTAAACAGTAATAAGATGATTCGCGCTAATTATGACAATTCACTTTAATTAATTTCATATTGAGAATAACATAAATGTGAACCCAAAACTTGAAAAGTTTAATAAAAAGTACGGCGGTTTGCAACATTTATTTAGCAGATGTGATCATAAGTGTTATAACAGTTAGAGCACACAGTGGGCGAGTCTCAGGTTCGCGTTAAACTCTAGGTTTACGACTTGAACTCATCGGAACATTGGCCTTTCGACAATAGACAGTTATTTAAGAGGAAGGTTTACGGGTTTGACTAGCGGCCGCGTCTTTGCACGGGTGGAATGTACCTACCTATTATAGATACTGTTATATATTTTTAAATCGCGGATTCAGCTAGTCAATTCATATACATATTATGAGCTTGAGCTTTAGTGTTATTTAAAAAAAAAATTAAGAAATTTATGGTTATAGTCGAACAGTAGTATACGTCTAATAAATTTATATAAACATGTATCAAATTAAAATATATTTTTTACGCTTTAACACCAGTGTTTATTAAAACACAATTTGATAAAGATTTGTGTTCGCGAATCTCGTATTTCGCTTCTTAAGCCACAAAGTCTCTCGTAACAAACAATATTTATATTAAGGTATCAATTTTCCAATGCACAGCATAAGGTATGTTTATTTGAGATCGCCCACTATTTAATAACAGATATCATTCACTTATTACTCAACAAATGCAAAACAAACAATAGTTCTAGTCTCTAGTCTAGTCTAAACTAATAATCACTTTTGCGGTGACTGTGGCAAATAAATAAATGATAATTTATTAATGTAACCAGAAAACAAAAGCCGTTGCGCGAATGCTTACTATTTGTTTATTTATTTGTTGGAGATGATGAATATTCACTAAAACTAAGCTCCTGCTAGTTACTAGAAGCGGTGTACTTGCATAATCCATTGTATTGAATTGATTTAATCATGATGACCTATCGATAATATGTCCTTAATAAAACGGATTGATAGAAATTGCATATCTAATTTTCAAACTGGTAATAAAAATGAAATTTTGCATAGGACTTCCTTATTTATCATACACTTAAGGGCCTTATCTAAATTCCATTTCTCATGGGGGTTGAGTCAGCAATTAAAATTATAATGAACATAATGCTACGCTTTCTGAATGTCATTATTATGCGTAAGTGTATTTTTATGGAGCGCTAATAACGATTCTGATTACGCAACATCGAATAACGATGTTGCGCAATACAAGATGTTATGTGCAACTTTATCTAAATTTAGAATAATAATAATCTAAATACATAAATCACATGTCATTGTGTTTGTACACGCGAATTTCCGAAATGGTATAATCGATTTTGATGAAATTTTGTAAGTGTATGTGAACGATTCCATCCTAAAAGCTTATTTGGACCCGACAGGTGACGTTGTTAACAGGACAGAATTTATTTATTGTGGCAGGACCATGGTTTCGATCAGGCTTTCGTCATTGTGGTCGTAATCCATTTTTTTGTAAATGAAAGCTTTCCAGGACAAATATATTAAAAAGGTACCTGCTATGTACCTCTTAAGAATTTCAGGAAAAAAAAATAAGATGTAGGAACGTACTTAGTTAACTTAACCTCTTGCGCCTACAAAGTTGTCGAGTATGTGCAACCTTTGCATTGTCGACTGTACAAAGAAGTTAATTAGAACAGTGCAAGGGGTTAGGATACGCTGAAGATAGCGTAGAATGTAGATAACAAAGGAACGCGAGCTAGGAATTTGACCGGGTGAACGACCGCTGGGTTTTTTGAATTGCGGAGCGTAGTACTCCGCCATGTGCGGCTTTTAATTGGTTCAAACGTTGCCTGGATTCTAGAAATAGGATGTTGTTAACATATATAAATAGTAGAGATACAAACACTTCTAGCTTTGCTGATTTATAGACTTTCGTGCATATATGGCGGGCTTAACAAAATTATTTTCGACCTTTTTGTCATTTGCAAACTCTATAAAATTTGTAACGAACGAAAGAGTAAAGATAACTCAACATAAGCTGTATAGGTTTTTGTTCAGTTCACACACTTCAGACACTTCAGACATAGACGTAGAAATTTACAAATGGATAAGTCAATAATTTATATCGGCCGCATTGAAAGAAACACCCATTAAAGTTAGATAGTGACTCAAATCTTGTAGAATGTGAAAAAATTCTGGTCGTAGCATTTAGTATTCATATCAGTCGTCTTACACCGTAACGCTGAATAATTTAAAACTAAACTCTTCGGTAACAGTTACTTGTTACTCGTCGTTATACCGAAGGCTTTTATCTTCATTTAAGATTTGCTAACATCTGAGTTCTCATCTTCATAGCATCTATATGATGTTTCTAAAATTGGGAACAGATTCAGATTCTCACTGATTATTTTTATTCGTAACTCTAGTGCTTCTGACCGACTTAAATTTTCTTTTTCATATCAAGGGAAAGGAATTTTCATGACGGAAAGTCGTCCCTTAACATGGGATTGGTCTGATCTTTTAATTATGTGGTGGAACTCCTCATCATTATCCTGGTGTTCTGAAAGTACGAGAAAACCTTAAAAGTCTTTTGATGATTTATTTCTAAAACCGGGGACTAAAAAAGGATTAATCCAGCAAAAAATGGAGGATCGCCAAATTCTTACCAGTAAGCAATTATTCAACCTACACAGCACTAAAATGTAACATTAGCTTCAAACCTTGACCATCTTTAGGTTACGTAATGTCGTGTCAGATGCACTCACACTCAAAGTTACGACACCGTTGATATGATCACCATACGAAGATAGATACATATTCAAAATGCCGTGAAGTATTTAATAGAATGCAGTGTCGCGCCGGACTAATTGCATTCGGCCTCGGTATGGCATCATAGCACCGCGTCCTACTTAAACAGTCCTACAAATGAGAATTTTTTAATGTAGGTGGGTGGCTATTGCTCGCGATTTCGTTCACGTAGTAGGTACCTTGATAGAAAATTCGATTTAGGTATACAAACTTGTAAATGTTCCGTATGAAAATGGTAAAAATCGAACTATTACTAAGCCTCCACTGTCTCTCCATGCATTACAGGACACTATCTCTTGAAACGTGTACATGTACTTTATAATGGCCGCTATAACAAAAAACAAGCCCTAAATTTAAAAAAAAAGTTCCCATACATCCCATACAAGAAAAAATAATGTACTTCAGCTTAAATATCGGAACATGTATTCAAATATAACTGCTATAATAATAGATGAAAGAAGTACTCATATTATATCGAATAGAGTAAAAAAACATCGCTACGACATATATAAAAGTAAATAAATGATTGATTGCCATCAAATTGAACTGTCTACTTGGAAATGGTGACGCCAATTAATCATTCAATTAATTGGCATCAACATTCAGATGGAAAGTCGACGTTTTTATAGGAACCCAATGAAATGCACGTGTAGTAGCTTTTTATTGCTGTACAGTCAAAAGTCATTAATTAGAGTTACTTTTGCAGTAAAAATTGATTTCGACAAAAATATTTTAATTTAAGGATATTCTTGTGAATTTGACTCTTGTGGTATGATGTGGCAAATCATCGGTTTGGCACATATAGAGTTCCGGTTCAATTCTCGGCAGTGCAAATATTTGTAATAATAATCTACAATGTTCTCAGTGTGTGTGTGTATAAAACTCGTCATTTTTTGTGTTTATGGACTTGTAGAATGGCTACTGTGTAAAGTTCTGAGACTACAAATCTTTGTTTATTTCCTTCCTTACCACGTATTACACAATTACATTGATCTCTAGCGTTTATTACTAATATTCGAAGTGCACACCTGATCCAATTAAGTCGGCTCGCGTGGAATGGTCGTAGTTCCACACAACAAGGCAAACAAACGCATCACCCAGCAAGTGGTGTGGTAAATCATTCCGGTCCGGCCGGCATCGCTAAGAGCATCTGTCGGCCGCCCGGCCAATCCCGAGCGCGCACGGCCACACATCTGTCGCACGCAATGCGCCCGCACTTTTTGCTCCCTTTGTTGCTATTTTTTACCATGGCTAGAGGAAGACAGTGAAGGGTCAGCTAATGACCTAAATTTTAAGTGCCTTACAATGCTTTTTTAATGAAAACGTTTGTTTGCACCCCTTATATTTCCTCTGCAGCTAAGCGCGGGTAACATCGCATTTAAGTAACGCCTGAACTAGTTTTTCGCACTGTAGCGAAGTTATGCTGGTGCAATTCTCCAATAGGTACCTATCCTCTTAAACTATTTTTATATTAATTATGCCACAAAAATGTTTTCAAAAGTAGGTAAATAGGTCCATAATATTTATAAGTAGGCTTGTAATTTTTTTGATCGCGTGGCTCTGTCTGTTAAATCGTAACTAATAAATCGACATTTTTACAGAGTGGTACGGAAATCTCCGTAAGCACACTGGGCCAATTTTACCTATTTAACTTATTTAGTTCCGTATGCAAGCAAATTACCTATTGAAGGTCTGGTTTCTTCATTGTAAATCACGGTAAACAATAATCGTTTCGATGAATCAGGGCTAACATAAAGAGACGATGCACGTGTTCATATGCAATAAAAAATTCTAAAGAAGCATATCAACAAGTAGGTACTCGTATGTTCCCCTGCGTTAGGTAGGTACTCACTAAGCCTTTATCGCGATGAGTACGTTTCTCACCGGAATGCAATCGCGTGTCGTTTGCCGACCCTCTCTACTGAGCCGGACGTCGCTTGTTTCTATGAGATGGCACTTGTATAAAATAAATTGAACTGAAGGCTGCAAGACTCGCCGCACGGGAATGCCAATATCGCATTGACCGTTATTCGCGAAATTAAACAAACACTGTATTCGTACAGTACATTCCACAAATGTAAAAAAATATAATTAAGTACTGTCATTAACAAGTGTCAGCTTGAATACGCGTAAGAATTAAAAAATAGAATTAACAAAACACACAATATATAGTTTCGACTCATTTTATGCCCAAGCTGAGCATGAAGATGAACTCTATCATATTGCTACAAAGCGCATTGGTAGAGAAACCATATATACATAAATCTAAAAGGTATATGGGATAAGAAAAATTGTAACCTATTACGGACTTTACATTTAAATTCATAAGTTAAATTATAAATACGACTCCTAGTCGTGAGTGTTGTGACCTCTCTACTCATACAAATTATTCCTTACTACCATGGTGCTACATTGTGTGTGCGTGAAAGTTTATTGAGACTAGTTTAAATTGATACTAGACCAGAATAGAGGATAAACTCAGGATTATAGTTCAAAACACTAGTTAAAAAACATGTTGGTAGCTGTCACACAACTTCGATTTTTTTTTCGGAATTTTTGGAAGTCTCGGAACAACAAGGGTATTTGCGGAAAATCCTTAAAAGTAAGTAATAAATTACCCTGTTACTGTTATTTTATTAAATACATCATTGTTATTATTAGCTGACCTGTAAGTAAAATCCCACATCATATTGATCGACTTTATGTCGACCAAGATAAAAGAAACGGAACACATATCTTGCCAGTGACTAAAAAGTGAAATACAAAATGGTTTTATGTTTTGTCTATGTTAAGATTGAAAGACAATAGAAAGAGTGGAAGGGAAGATAATAATATAGTTATGCTATGAAATATTATTTTGATGAGGGAGGTTACGGATATGAAAGTATGGATATGGATACAGATAGGTCATGTATGTGAAAAATATTATCTCGGTTATGTATTTATATGGAATTATTTCGGGTCATCCAATAGTTTAGTTCAGTTGCGGATTAAGGTATTGTAAAATTAACGAATATTTAAATAGATAATGTTCTGTTTATATATTTGTAAAGGAACGCGCGCGACTATTGTCTTGCACCAGGGCGATAATATGTTTCATATGGAATCTGCTCCCATCCAAAATCTATACGAAACTTTTATATCTACCTTTTGAAAGAAAATAACATAATTTTTACCTACATTCTGCTGTTACCGTTCCGAAGAGTGAAGAAAACGTCGCAATGAGAGTCACGAAAAAAAAACATAAGAAAAAGAAACGAAAGTCTAATCTTGGCAATCTCAGAAACTGGGTGAAAAAGGAAAATGGTTTTACGTTGTGTGACATAGGGATCATGAAAGACAATGAGGGCATGGGGTTGAAACGCTATGAAATGCAATTCCGTCATGCGCAGTGCCTAGAGGATGTACGGGGCTTTCTAGGTCATTAAAAGTGAATGCATTAGGATTTTTTCCTGAAAGTATGGCATTGTTCCATGTGAATGAAATTTACTCGAATGATCACATTCTTGTAAAATTCAATAAAAAATGTTGTTTATTTTTATTTGAGGTTCTTATTGCTTTTTATAGCGGTTTTCTTAAAAGATTACAGTTGAAAATTAGCACTGTTTTGTTAATTATATTTTTTCAAAATTATACTAAAATGTTCATTTACATTACCTCTTACCTTCTTGAGTCACATCATCTGTTTCGTCTGTTCATCGCTTAAAAACTTCACACCAATTGCGTCGCTACTCTGTTTGCTTACAAAGGAAACACATTATCGCGTTGATGAGTAACATACACGTGGTTTTTTTGTCATACGTATCAAATGCTCGCCATTTTTTGTACAGTAGCCTGGGAACGCAACACGACAATGAATTTTGAATCCCTATTTCCATTATTTTTTGTACCGTTTTTAATTTGAACTTTGAATTCATAAAACATTTTGACGCTTAGACCAGTTTTGTATATGCAAATCAATATACATTTTATTAGCATTTAAATTTCAAACTGTAGGTAAAAATTATTGTTTAATTCAGTAAGCAATAATGGGTTACCTAGCAATTTAATCTTAATGTATGTAGAGTCGCTAGAGTCCGGTGATCATGAATGTCAATTACTTTCGATGGTGAATGATCGCCGACTAAGTCTTTATTATGCACATTTCATAATATATTTATACAGTCACTGACACTAGTTTTATGAATCAAACAATATATTTTAAGTGAAATTTCTTCGTAATATAGTAAACATTTTATATGTAACAGTATTTCATACTAGTTTTAACAATTCCAAAATAGAAATCAATCCGCCTCCTTTAAATTTAATGAACGAATTGTAATTAACCAAGAAAATCGATGATCTAGGCAAAGAATAAATAAATATTTCCGATTTTTAGATGTTACCAACAAATAGTACATTTATAGATTAGTCAATTTGGCTTGCGACAAAAAGCAACATGTTAAGAGGGCAATTTGTCAGCCATGCAAAGCATATCACAACGATCATTGCATGAATCACGTACACTAGCGATGAGTCGCTAGCTATGAGCATTTCATGAATACGTTAGTGCGGGAGTGTTCTAATAGCTCTACTATTTGAACGTGTTGAGAGCAGAGCGATTGTTTCGTTCGTTATGGACTAAGTACACTGGCGTTAAGAATTGTTGTTAATAAATGTTAAACAAGTTAACTTGTAATAGGGTTTTAACCTTTTGATGATGAATGTACCCGTTACGAGCAAATGAACTCGTAAACACGTGCCATGTTATGATCATATTTTTAGACAACCTATATCTATCGTTACAACGACTCTTTAATTTATTAGTATTCTATTAATAATTAAAGCTTTAAACTTATTAAACTATCATGAGAGAAAGGAAAAGTTAATGTTAAGTGTTTCATCAAAGTAGCAATAGCAACAAAATGTGGTCGTATATACAATGCCTCTTAATTTCTAACTGAGTGCATTCACAGATGCGATATTACCCTGGAAATTTAAGTATCACACACATGGTTGAGTCCGTTCTGAGCGTGGTTAAGAATATTCTAGGCCGCCCCAAACGACGGGGGCGAGACACATGCCCAGTAATAAAATACCCTTGATATGAAAAGTACATAAGCGACATACGGAAGTTATTCTTGATCTATGCAAGTGGAGTCGTAATGGCAGGCGCGTGCAACCACAGACATCCGACATGGAACGATAGCGCTGTCACCAGTCCCACAACATAGCTGCATGACAAATGGCTATCTATGAGGTTTCTCCGCGCTTTCATGTGGACATAGATTAGTTACGAACTGAGCTGGAACTTGTTTGGATGAATGTTGAATAGCTTATGGAGATAATTTATAACTTCTCGTGTAGTAAGCTCATGTTACATCGCCAGCCCATTGTACCTCCTGTTTTGAATCTGTATAAGTTCATAATATGAAATGTTTGAAATTGAGTGTCATATTTATGCTTAGTAGTGAATATGACCTAAAATAAAAACACAAATTAAATGTAGTTTTAAAAATCATCCGTATGAATAGGTCATAACATTTCAAATCAAACTTTCAATCATTGCAATTTTCAATATAGATTGTATATTATAGACTACTTATAGATGATGTGTGTACCTGTAATGCACAAAATAGTCACATTTCAATAAATCGGCAATGTAATCATTAAACGTTAGAAAGTTTTTTACGGTAGCGTCTTTTCTGTATATTTCTACAATAAGACAACTAAGATCGTATTTTACAGTGAAAGTAGGTACCTGCATAATATGCATAATATATAAATTATTAAATTTCACTATACATTTTTACTATCATTATTTAGAAGAAAAAATATTTAGTGATAAATAAATTAAATATCTAAAATCTAAATTATACCTAAATTACCAGTTATGTTTTTAATGTTAGGATGAAAGAGCATACTAAGTACCTATATTAAAATAACTTTATTGTATTACAGAAAAGAGAACCGTAGGTAGGTATTCGTTAAAGAGCCAGCTCGGTTAAATAGCTCAATTGAATCATTTAAAGTTTAAACCGTCATGGTTATGGTGTTTATGGTTTGACCCACAGAGCATCTGTCCCTCAGGGTAAAGGTTACAAGGTCTAATTATACTTTTAAAACTGTCACTTTAATAAAGTGAAATAGCATACGAGTGTGTAATAGTTTACGTCAAGCTCTGTTTAATATTGTAATTTGTAATTATTGAATTTTACTTATTTAAGAAACATACATAGCTTGTTGGATGTCTTCATAAATTAATTTACTTTACGACATGACGAATGACGAAGAAAATTCCATTAAAATTAGTTAGGTTTAAATGACTAAGTATATTTATGTAAAATAACTATTAATAGTTTAAACCGTTTTGATTACTCATGAAATACAACAATATACGACATAATGAATAAGGTACATCTTTAGCATGGGGACAGTTATTGGGCCCTCTAAGGCTAGTTAGTCTGTATTATCACGAGGGTATCATTAGAAACTGGGTTAAGTTCTCGTAAGCTAAGGAAAAGGGCGTGCCGCTTATGATCGTGACGTGCCCGAGTGGCTTACAGTTAGGGCTTTCATACAGTGTTGCCAACTCCGGGGGATTCCTCCGAAATTTAGGGGGATATACTTGCTTAGAGGGTCCACATACCCATTCAGCGATATTTGTGAAGCGCGCATAGCCCTGCGGATTGTGTAGATCTTAATCGATCTACAAAGTTAAGCAACGTCGGGCGCGGTCGGTAGATCATCTACTATCCATCTACTGTAGATGGATGAGTTCATGCGCGTTTCCGTGCTTCAGAGTGCACGTAAAGTTGTCGGTTCCGGTTGTTATAATTGGATAGCAGTCCTTAAACCTTGTCAGAGGCCTTATGGGTAGTTTGAAGATTCGACACGGGTTGGCCCCTCCACTAACACGCATTGGAGCAGCATGGTGGAGTACGCTCCAAGCCTCTCTCAGTTAAGGGAGAAGACCTGTGAACTTGAAAAGTGGGACTTAAAAAGGGTAACGGCAAATTCAGCGATATTTATAGAAGAAACAAATACTCTTAGACAAACTTTCTTTGTCGCCGTCAAATTCCGAATCTAATTTCAGGGCTTCAGTTAACACAGGGGTAATTTAAAATTGATTTAAGCGGAAGGTTTTCGATTATTTACCAATAATGCTTTTTCATTATGCGATACGCACCGCAATCAAACATTAACTACCAAACTATACTTTATCGGACAACTTACTACACTTTGTTTTGTTGCGTAACTTTATCGCCATTCATAAATTAAGGCCCACGCACACAAGCCTACATAAAATGTGTGAAGGTGACACACAACTAAATACCATAGCTGTGTACGATACGTTTCGCCTCGGTTAGATAGACGGGTTTCATTTTTTAATTTGGAAGGTACCTATTTACTACCAATTACTTAATGTAATCCGACACTAATGTTATTGGTTTCTGTTTTTACAAATGTTATCAGTAGTTGTATTCCATTAAATTGAACTAGCAAATAAGGATGCAATCCACAAATGATCTGTAGGTAGCACAGACGTAGTAACTTAATAGAAACTATTAACTTACTTACTTACCACCTTGACTGATCGTGTTAATTTCCTTACAGGAGCAGTACATTGCGAGGACGAGACGATTGGCCCGATATTCATGAAGGAACCCCCGAACCGAGTGGACTTTAGCAATACGACCGGAGCTGTAGTGGAATGTGCTGCCCGAGGATCCCCCGCCCCCGACGTTATCTGGGTACGAGCTGATGGCACCGCGGTTGGAGACGTTCCTGGACTTAGACAAGTATGTTATTTTTAAGTTCAAAGCTTTTTTGAAGTAAAATTTCTCTAGACATGCCATTTAAGAGGAAATTAATAGTGAAATGATTTTTGGAAGAAAACGGTTACGCTTCAGCGTTGTGTTACGCTTACGATAATAATATCATAACCCTCTCGATTCATTGATCCCTTAACCAGAATTATGAACATATTGGAAATCATCAGAGAGAGAGAGAGAGAGCAAGTCTTATATTTACATCGGAACAAGTAGAATTATTTTCAAGCTATGACGTGATAGGAAATGCTTTACTAATTAAAATCATCTTGGGTACCTACCACCTGCTTATCGTTAACCAGTCTTAGATACCTACCTACTTGTGACGAAATGTGAAGAATTAATTAAATGTGAACGGTACAAAAATGTTGAAACCAGATTTTTGTACACAATTTGAAACAACGTCTTTACATTTTGTCGCTTGCATCTTTGTATAATTGGATTATATTAGAACCGAGACGAGTACCTACGTTAATTTATTAGCTTATAAAAAGTTTATGTGGACATTGGACATTGTAGAGTGCGCGATTAAGATGCTCAGCATTCCGCCCATCTTTATTTAGCCTTGTTTTGAACACTATAAATAGAAAACATGTTTTGAAGGGAGCATGTACAGATAGAAATTAAGAGTAGTTCAGACCTATTGCATTGTTTTTCTGTTAGTGTTTACGTTCATTATACATTCATACGTAAATTATACAAGTTGGATCTAATATTAACCTAGCCGATCTGCCGAGCTATGCATTAGGTAGGTATATTAAATACTCGCGCGTGCCAAGCTTAGCCAGTGAAAGCGTGTTTTCCCAGGCCATATCAAGATCGGTTTTTTCGAACATAGTAAATTCGTAGTAAAACAGATAATTTACGGCCATTAGACTTACTTTTAAGGCTATAGGACGGAGGCGAAACTCGTTTATACTTAAATGGTTGTAGAGGTCATTTTAACAAGTCACACATGGTGGACATGGTGGTTTTATGGCCACCAGGGCATAGCATCACCTTTCATTTTCTTTATAGGTACACATATATAAATAAACATATCCACAACAGATATCTACGAATCAATTCTTCATTTGGATATTTTCCCAATAAGTACTTGGATTTAGTACGTGTGGTGGGCAAAATGCCATAATTAAGCACAAACACTCAGGCGAAATAAAAACAATATTTTTTGTATTAAAGTATTTATAAGTTTCCCTGATCATGATCACACGCGAAACGCTCTGCGTATCAAACCGGTATCACGTCACATTCCATTCAAAACATACACAATTAAACCAATTATGCCCACGATAGTACAATAATTAATATGTTTTTATAATAGTGAAGTAGCAAACGAACTTACAGTGGTGGCCGTGGCCACGGCCGCCCCTATACACCTGTTATGAGCCCCAGTTAAGAATCTTACTTAAGGTCGGTCACAGATGTGTTTCCTGTACCCTACCCTTCAAGCCATGACGCAGCAGCGCTTACTACTTCTGTTATTAGGCAGAAATAGCCGTGGCGGTTGAACCACGAAGGGTTCTATCACTTCTAAAATAATTCCATTACTTCCAGGTTTTGCCCAATGGTAATCTGGTGTTTCCCCCGTTCCGTGCTGAAGACTACCGCCAGGAAGTCCACGCTCAGGTGTACGCTTGTCTCGCCAGGAACCCGGTCGGTACTATCCATTCCCGTGACGTCAACGTTCGTGCTGGTGAGTTCGTAGGGACGCAGCAATAATATACTTTGTATTTGTTAGAACAATATCAAAGGCCAAAACTAAACAATCAATAAGTACCTACTATAACTATCGCTTATTAAATAAGCATAATAAAATGTAAGAAATCGTTTTTATTGCACAGTGGAAGTTATAATTTTTTTATTAAAAGTAAAAATACCTACTACGTTTCTGAATGAAGGTAAATAAAGACTTAATAATGTAAACAAACAAAATACGTAAAAGAACACACTTTTTGAGATTTTAATGATAAATAGTAAATATGCAATAGAATAAAGAGTTTCAAATATTTAGATCCATAACTTTAATAATTTTGCTATCTTATTAAAAACAATATGAATTGTTACAAATTGTAAAGTTTGGCCATTGATAATGTATTATTGTCATGTATGACATACATAAACATACGTATCATAATAAACTACTTGTAGATAAAGCTTCAAAGCGATAACACAATGTCAATTTATTTAATGGATATTTTTACTTGACACATTACATAGTTGTTAATATTACTTTACATACATTTACTGTTTTCATAAGTGCATGACAATAAGCGCTCGATCATACACTAAAAATAAACTTAACTACGTACATATTATAACTTAGTTATATTTTTAGATAACTCTCTTTCTTGGCGTGATTTCATTTGTTTGTTTGTAATTAGAGATAGTTAAATACTGGGCAGTTATCTTTTAGTTGATAATCCACTTTACCGTGTTTACTTGCAACCGTTGCCCGGTGTTATCGCCTTATCAATAGATATCGACTATAGTAATCGTATTATCGAAACTTGACATTAAATAAAATCAAAGCATTGTTGTTTACAAATTCGATTATGTTATAGGGATTTTGTAAGGTTGTAGTAGCAAACAAGCATACTGCACCTGAGTCATCTGATGATTACTGCCATCCTGAAATTTTAAGGAGGAACTTTATACATAACATGGGTTCTATTTGAAGTCAATCACAGATCTGTGGCTACTCTCGAGTAGCTACTAAGATCTTACTTCCGCTTACAGGCAAGAATAGCTTCACGCTGCAAACGGATGATATTATTATTTTACCTACATTAAAATTTACATTTTATTATTATTATCATGCTGATGTCCTTGACAAATGTATTGAACTAACACAATTGAATGTAGGTAGGTATAATTAAACGCACGCAATAGCCACATAATAGTTATAATGGCATCGTTATATCATTGGGTGACTGGGTGATAAACGGCAAGACGTGTTTTGTTTTATATTTACACCCAACGATAAGGTGGACGGTCCTCCTGATGGAAAATAGTCACTGTCGCCTATGGTAATTCAACAAGGAAACAGCCATTAACTCGACGCTGCGCTAGCGACGAGTTAGGTTTTCACTTATTTTGCTAAATGCGTCACGCGAACGTGTTTTTTTTTTAAGAAAACGGCGACGATTGTCACTTTAGTGGATTACCTTCCCTTCCCTTTCGAAGGAAGGTCTCCTTCAAGAACGCGATGCACCTTTCTTGAACAGTCCCAAGTCATAGCGCTCCATGTCATAGTAGTTGTAACGCACCTACCTACTATTATTGGGTAGGCAAGTAGTTAACGCGCGGTCAACTGCAGGGCGCTGCCCTATGACTATCTCGAAAGGTTAATCAAATAATCAACTGCATTGACGTGGGTGTAAGATGGGTCCGTAATCAATTTATTTTCTTACTAACTGATTCCCACGTCTTTTGGTCACCGTTTAAAGTTCTGCACAGTAAAACATTATCGGAGGATATTTTTTAAGAAATACCTATGTATATGTATCAAATTTTGCTCAAATGGAGCCACCATTATTAAAAAATGGGTTAATTTTGAAGTTTTTTGCACGCCATCAACATTTGTTGTATTTTATTGAATCAGTTTTTTATATCTGTTCCTAATCTTTGCTATCAAGTAAATCAATTTCCCGGAAAGTTTCACACTACTTATATGGACAACTTTAAAAGACAAGTAATAATAATATAATAGCTTTCTTTAACCGTCTGTCCATTGACTCTATAATTCCTCCAACCCTCAATTTGAGAGCGTCAATTAAGTAATTAAGTAGTTTCAGTTGAGGGTCGCGTAGTGTTAAGTGGCTAGAAAGTTTAGTTTTCTACTTTCAAACGATTACCAACTGATTGTTTTCAATCAAATACAACTTATGTTCTAATACTTGTTTACAGTATAATGTTACTCATGATACCAAGTTTGTTTTAAGCTTATTTTTATATATGAGTACTTAGTTTTATTTTTCGAAAATATTGTTAGCGCTAAATACAAGTAGGTACATTTTAAACACTTAATATACATGACCATAATATATGTGAAATACACGTATTTGTGTTATCGCTTTGAAGAGAGAATTTAGTTATCTTAAGCCAGGGTATCCGAGACATAAGGTTGAGCCTAAATTAAAAGCAATTAAATTAATATTTGAATTTTCCCGATTTTAAGCATTTTATCTATTCAGATACTTACGTTTATTTTATGGTCCAATACTATATTTTTAATTTTATTTCTTGTTTATGTTACAATGTACATACATGGACTAACAAAGTTTACATGGCCATTTTTGTGTAACTTTGTATTTCCTGAGCAAGTAATATTTCTTCACAAATTAAAATAAACAATTACACAAACACTGGCCGTAAGAAACATTGTTGGTTTTGGTCTTAAGTGGGTTTTGCTTACAGCATTATAAATGTACTTTGCAGGATTGGATTCACCTACACTTTATTAATAATTTATTTATTTCCCCAGCAAATATTGATCATTAAGGATGATTCCATGTAATAATGATGCATATTACTAATTGTAAGGGAATTTAAAGAGATGGAGTATAACATTTCTGTGTAGGCGTATGTTATTGAATAGCTGTGTCGTGTTGTTACAAAAACTACTAAAATGAATGTGATAATCATATGATTATTTCCTGCATAGGGAACAAAAAAATCCAAACATTACACGTATTATTATTATCACTTAATGTGAGTTCAAATATGTAGCTTATAAGAGGAAAAATAACTAATCTCTAGATTAATTTCTTAGTGGTTGCCCAACATTACGATACTGACGTTAATAAGGAGTACGCTATCATGGGGAATAGCATTATTCTGAAATGCCAGGTTCCATCCTTCGTTGCCGATTTCATAGAAGTTCTCTCGTGGCATACCGATGAAAATGAAGACTTCTATCCAGGAGAAAATTACGGTTAATAGAATTTGAAGTTCCACGTGACTATATCCTTGTAATCCTGCTCCTATTTCGCAGTGGTACAACAACAATACGAATCTGAAGTAAATAATGAGTATGTCATACGCGGAAACTCCGCTATACTCAAATGTTCCATACCGTCCTTTGTGGCGGACTTTGTGAACGTTGTCTCGTGGCACGATGAATCTGGCAGCTCATTCACTATTGATGAGAACAAGGAGGGAGAGGGTACAATTCAATTTAATTCAAATACCACCCCACTGTCCCCTCCTATACATTTTGTCCTAATATTGTTAATATAATACGTACGCGTTTCAGTTGTAACTCAATATTATGAAGCTGAAGTAGTATCGGAGTATGTTATCCGCGGGAACACAGCCGTACTGAAATGTAACATTCCCTCCTTTGTCTCCGATTTTGTCAAAGTGGAGGCTTGGGTGGATTCGGATAACGGCGAATACTTACTTACCGATGATATCGGTAGGATGTCGCCATATTTAAAACCACGAACTCCTAAATCCCAATTGCTCCATTTCCTACACGTCATGTTGAAACCTTAATTCATAATTTTCAGTTGTAAATCAGTTTTATGAAGCTGAAATTCTAACTGAGTACGTTATCCGTGGGAACGCAGCCGTTTTAAAATGTTCAATCCCCTCTTTTGTCGCGGATTTTGTGAAGGTAGAAGCATGGATAGACGAAGAAGGAACAGAAATTACTCATTCTGACAATCTCGGTAACAATCGAAAAAACGTTATGGCAACTTCCGTATACAACGTTTGTCCATCACCCATACCTGTCCATTCCAAATACATGTCTAATTGATATTCTTTAGTTGTATCCCAGTATTACGTGACCGAAGCCGAAAATGAGTACGTGATTAGGGGGAACGCTGCTATAATTCGTTGCAAGATTCCATCATTTGTAAGCGACTTCGTGCATGTGGAATCCTGGATTATGGACGATGGGGAAATATTAACTTTAAACAATACTAATATATCTGAGGGTACTTTTACTACGAAAATTATAATTTTGAATTCCTTTTCCAAATACCTTAAGAATCTCTTCCACAGTAATTATTTAAATAACTTGTTTTCTATTAATTTGAACTAGTGGTATCGCAATCTTATGAAGCCGAAGCAGACAACGAGTATGTGATTCGTGGCAATGCAGCTATTATGAAATGTGAAGTACCAAGTTTTGTTTCCGATTTTGTATCGGTTGAAATGTGGACAGACAGTGATGGGGGCACATATTATCCAGGAAATAACGAGGGTAACTCCTCAACAATGTAGTTCCTCTGTCCCAATCCATAAACTTTGTTGTCACAGCCGTTCTTCAAGCATACGAAGCTAGAGTCAACGACGAATTCGTTTTGCGAGGCAACACAGCTATCCTCAAGTGCATCGTGCCGTCATTTGTAGCAGATTTTGTCCATGTAACGGCGTGGATTATGGATAACGATACCGTTAATGCTGATAATGACCCAAATTTTGATTCGGGTATTCATTTAGTAGATTTTTATAGTATAATGTATCTTAGACCAATCCTCAGACCTTTCCAAGTCAATATTAGTTGTTAAAATAATTCACAGTGGTACATCAGAACTACGAACCTCGGGTTATCGATGAAGATGTATTGCGTGGCAATTCGGTCATTGTCAAATGTTCAATTCCATCATTCGTCGCCGATTACGTCCATGTTGTGGAATGGGTAACGGACGAAGAATCCCTCTCTGCATTTTCGTTGAATGGCTCCGAGGGCAATTACGGTAATCGAGAGTGCCCGCGTGACCCCAATTGTTCCTATCCGCTCTCCACAAAAAATCCTCGAGAACTAATATTGAAATGTTTATCTGTTATTCAAATTCTGACTTTAAACTTTTCAGCTGTTAACCAGTTTTACGAGTCGCAGGTTTATGATATTTATGTTATAAGGGGTAACGCAGCAGTGTTCAAATGCCATATTCCATCGTTCGTTTCTGACCACGTTCACGTAATATCTTGGCATGATAGCGAAGGCGGAGAATTCTTATCTAATGAAAACTATGGTATTCACATAAGGATATACTTGATAATCATTTCCTTAAATTCCCGTCCTTTTATTTACATAACATGATTTAATTAGTATAGACTACAATAGCCACATCAATTCATCGCTAGTCAAAACATTTAAATATTTCAGTTGTGAGTCAAGCTTATACAGTCAACTTAGTAGAAGAAAATGTACTGCGAGGAAACGCTGCAATACTAAAATGTCTCATACCAAGTTTTGTGACAGAGTATGTGTCGGTTGCTTCCTGGATAATTTCAGAAGGCGACGATGAAAAAGAGATTAATGCAAATGAATCCATTAACACTGAGGGTATTTTTAGCATCATGTATAACCTTGCGTTCCCCAGCTGACCTGGTCGTATCCTTTCATTCGAGTTTAATACATTTAGTAATTTTAATGCAACTCTGTTTGCAGTTGTATCACAAGCATATACCATCAACCTCATGGAAGAAAGTGTTTTACGTGGCAATGCCGCAATTTTAAAATGCCACATTTCTTCATACGTCACTGAATACGTCACTGTTTCATCTTGGATTATTTCCGAGGGTGACACTGATGACGTCGAAATTAAGGCAGAATCTAATGACATGGGTATTTCTTAATAGGGATCTTCTTATTATAATCCTTTCCTGACTCCCAGTTAATTATGACAATTCATTGATAAGATATAATATTTCAGTGGTCTCGCAAGCCTACACAGTTAATTTAATGGAGGAAAATGTTTTACGTGGCAACTCCGCAATTATAAAATGCCATATACCAAGTTTTGTGACTGAATACGTAACAGTATCGTCTTGGATCATTTCTGAAGGAGACGTTGATGAAAATGAAATTCATGTAACTGATTATGCGAACTTAGGTATTTTCTACAAAACGTAAAATATAGTTGTCCATTCCTTCTCCTATTATCAATTGTCAATCAACGATACTAACAAATAAAAAAGTCAAATGCTCGATGGTCTGTTATTTTTTCAGTTGTGTCTCAGGCATACACTGTTAATCTTTGGGAGGAAAATGTGTTACGCGGAAATGCAGCTATATTAAAATGCCATATTCCCAGTTTTGTGTCCGAATACGTTACGGTCACATCCTGGATAATATCCGAGGGAGATAAAGATGAAATGGACATAAATATCGACTCTGATTTCAGTTTGGGTAACTTTTTCAATTCAGTGTTGAGGATTATACCCGTCCCTATTTCCATCGAGTCCTTGTCAATTTAGGTCATCGTCGAAAAATTTTAAATATTGCATATTATGTGTGATATACACACAGCTGCGTTATCTGGTGTAATTTCAATTCAATAATACGGATATTTTCAGTTGTATCGCAAGTTTACGATGTGAAATTCTGGGAAGAATATGTTTTACGAGGAAATGCTGCCGTATTGAAATGTCAAATTCCTAGTTTTGTCGCCGAATATGTGTCAGTCACATCTTGGATAATATCTGAAGATGAAAACGAACAAGAAATTAAAATGAATGACACATTGCAGCTAGGTACTAGATTCCTTCAGATGATCCTTGTTCAAATCGCCCGTCACTCCCTTTCGTATCCTAGGTTTTCCAGTCTTTGTAGGGTTATAGGGCTTGTAAAAAAATGGGAACTAAAGAAAATCTTAGGTATATAAAATATCAGTTTTCTAGGCGTTAATGCGCTGACTTTGAGTCATGTTGTTTCAGTGGTTTCTCAAGCGTATGCCGTAAATCTATTAGAAGAATACGTTTTACGAGGAAATGCGGCTATTGTTAAATGCCATATCCCAAGTTTTGTTGCGGAATACGTCGGTGTCGTCTCTTGGATCATCAGCGAAGGAGAGGAGACGATTGAGATAAATCTAGATTCCGAACACAATTTAGACGGTACGAGCTTTGCGATGCCATGTAGGCTTGCTTCTTCAAATTTGACGTTTAAATCGATACCATCCGTCGTTGGGTCATACATTGTTTAGGGTACTGTTCCTACATAACTGGGTTCCCTTGGTTCCATAGGCCTCACGGCCTACCTTTATCCTCTTTCCCACTTCCTTAGGTTAATGCATGCAAATGAAATGAATAATATTTATAAGTAAAGCAACCTTAAGTTGCGCAGTTCAAAAAATAAAATTTTATTGATTTGCTTTTGAGGATGTGTATAACAGGTTTGTTTTTTTTTTCTTCAGAGGGAAAATACTTAGTGCTTCCATCTGGAGAATTACATATTAGAGATGTTGGACCCGAAGACGGTTACAAATCATATCAATGTAGAACAAAGCACAGGCTCACTGGAGAAACTCGTTTATCGGCTACCAAAGGACGTCTGGTTATCACGGGTGAGTCAAGATTCATTATTTATAACTTGTCGCGCGATAAATTCATAACCTTTGATAAGCTTCCTTCATTAACTAAAACCTTTTTATTTTGATTTAAACTTCACTAATGATTTAAAAATTATGAGTTTATGGCGCTATTTTTTTAGTAACTTGCAGTGAAAATTACAATACTCTTTTCAAATTTTCAAACAATATCTAAAATCATTTTTATGTTAATTCATTTGTTATACCGAATATTATTTACTTATATACTACTAGCCGCGTTTCGAATTACATAGACGTACAATACAAAGACGTACTAAAACGTAGAATAATTTTATTGTAATTTTCATTGTTAATAACGTTTCTCACAGCAAATATACATTCTGTGTGCCAGTCAGCAAAATATTCCCAAGTTTGGTTTAATAAAATACTACTGATTAATTTAACTGGGAATATGCTGCTGACAGTGCTGACATACCATTAATTTTCTTAAAATATGAATCGTATACCATTCCGATAATCTTCATTATTAAGAGTTCAAAAAAATACTAACGTTATGAGAATTATAGAATATTCTGCAATAATAACGAAAATGTTAATACATATACGATTCTTTTTAAAACGAGATTATGATTTGGTATATTGATTTTACTTAGTTTGAAAGTTTGCAAATATAAATACGTAATGCTTACATATTTATATTTGTAAATTTAGTTTCAATACTTGTACCTTGCCTGAATGTTGGGATAGGGTACCCTGCAGAGCTTTGATCCGCGAGTATTTACTTGAACGTTCTCTATATTAACATTTCTTATAGGCGACTTAAAATGAGTAGGAGTTTGAAAACTGGTCTGTTCGTGTCTTTCGGAATGTTCCAATCCTCGTCAATCCACCTTCTCCCAACATGCGCAGAGCCCATGGGCCGTGTGTCTCCCAAGTTTCCTAGCGCGCAGACCACAAGCGGCTTCCAGTTTAAAGAATCCACCAGCCTCGCCGTTCTGTGTACCGCACAGGCATTCCCCGCTCCTATGTACCGGTAAGGTTCTCTAAAGTCATTTTACGTACTTCCTCAGAGCCGATAGGGCGAGTTCCACCCAAGTTCTCGACGACACAAGCGGGCGTTTGGTTTATTGCCAGATTGGATTCTGCATTTACGTTGTTATGCCCAGCGCAGGCATTTCCTGTCCCCGTGTTCAGGTAATGTGATAATTACCGATTTCCGCTTTATTTTGACGTACTTTTAGAACCCGTCGGCCGCGTATCGCCCAAGTTTGCGACCGTTTTAACCGGCACGATGTTCGAGGTTAAGAAAAACGATTCATACGCATTGCAGTGCCCTGCCCAAGCATTCCCAGTCCCATTGTTCAGGTAAATGTTAATTGACGCTTTTATTTTTATACCACCTGTAGAGCCAGTCGGGCGCGTTTCTCCAAAATTTGCATCCGTTGTGATGGGTACCATGATCGGGATCAAGAAAAATCTTTCATTTGCATTGCAATGCCCCGCGCAAGCGTTCCCAGTTCCAATTTTCAGGTATATAATTTTATTCATGTTTCAATCAAGCTATCATTTATAGTGTACTTTTTGTTTCGAGCATACTAAGAATAGAAACAATTTGCTTCAGAACCTATGGGAAAAGTGTCTCCAAAATTTCCAACTTTAGAAAAAAGTCGACTTTTCAATTTTGATAGCAATCAAAGTTTGTCGCTCTTATGTCCCGCTCAAGCATTTCCAGCCCCAATGTTTAGGTAAGAGTCTTCAGTTCTAATCTATTTTAAAATAATTAAAAGATAACTTTGCTTTATTAATATCGTTTGAATTATATTCCAATAAACAAATATTATAATAGGATGGTTACGATTTACTGTTTTTGGTAAACAGAACCGATGGGCAAAGTATCACCGAAATTTCCATCGATGGAAACTGGGCGCAGTTTTACCTTTTCCTCGAACACGTGCGTAACGATGCTATGTCCAGCGCAGGCCTTTCCAACTCCACTGTTCAGGTACTTTCACTTATAGTATGTTACTGTTATGTTCTTAGAGCCCGTAGGACGAGTCTCGCCTAAATTCCCCTCGATGGATAGTTCAAGAAGCTTCAGCGCTATGCTTAATAGCAGTTTGACGATATTATGCCCGGCACAGGCGTTCCCGGTCCCACTGTTCAGGTAAATCGTATTCCCTGACATATAAAGATAAAATAGCTTCATGAAAAGTATTTATTCATAGAGCCCGTCGGTCGTGTTTCACCCAAATTTACAACTACTGATAAAAGTCGAGCGTTTGATGCCACGGGAGGCGATAGCATCACAATGCTGTGTCCCGCACAAGCATTTCCCGTCCCCGTTTACAGGTATTAATTACAACTTCATAATTATTCTGTAATGTCACTTTCTTCCATAGAACCTATGGGCAGCGCAGCGCCAAAAGTAGCGTCAAAAATGATCGATATCACTGAAATTTCTGCGAATAACACCGTTACATTGCTTTGTATGGCTCAGGCTTTCCCCGTTCCAATATTCAGGTAATTTCAACCATTTATGGTTTTAATACGTTTATCGTAAATTAAATTTGTGTTTAGAGCCTGTAGGAAGAGTGCCTCCGAAGTTCCCCACACTGGATAACTCTAGAGGCTTCAGTACATTAATTAACGCGAGTATAACATTACTGTGCCCCGCTCAAGCTTTTCCAGTCCCATTGTCAAGGTAATTCTATTAAATCAATTATATCTATTTTTAGAGCCCATTAATAGTGCTCCACCAAAAGTCCCAACAAAAACGATTGAATTCGTGGAATTCGCTATGGACTCCAGTATAACATTACTTTGTCTGGCACAAGCATATCCCGTTCCTGTGTTTAGGTGAGTTTTCACGTCAAAATCATTTTTATTTAGGTTAAATCCCCTGATAATCCCAAGAAACTTGTTAGTTTTGAATATCGTTCATAGCACGGCAGCAGGGTAACCCGATCCTCGCGTTCATATTTCCTAACGATGTTGCGTGTTTTAGAACCGATCGGCTCCAAAAGTCCTTCGTTTTCGAGTGGTTCGAAACTAGCCTGGTTTGAAATTTCCTCCGCTCAAGACTTTGCACTTTTATGTCCGGCGCAAGGGTTCCCCGTTCCCGTATTTAGGTGAGGAATTTAAATAAACATACAGCTTCTTATGTCAATAACATTTTCAGAGCCCATTGGTTCCAAGCCGCCAGTGTTTTCGACTGATGATAAATTAGCGTGGTTCATTAGCAGACCAATAAGAAATAATTTAGCTTTACTCTGTCGAGCTCAGGGATATCCTATTCCAGTTTACAGGTATCTACTCAATATTAACACAATTGTTACGTATTTGTATATTCAATTTTAGAGCCCATCGGATCAAAGTCGCCTACTTTCTCGACTGATAATAAGTTTTCTTGGTATGTAAGGACTATCGGTCAGAGTCTGAACATTCTCTGCCCAGCCCAAGCTTTCCCTGTACCTTCGTTCAGGTGAATAAACTGTCTCTTGTTTTACTTATAGAACCCGTTGGCTTTAAATCCCCTACGTTCTCTAGTGACGTCCAATTTTCGGGAATAATTCGTAAAACTGGTCAAGACTTTTCTCTTTTATGTCAAGCTCAAGCATTTCCCGTCCCGTTATTCAGGTAAGACGCTTTAACTCATACATAAAATAATTTCGATAACCTCATTCTAACAGAACCAATAGGATCGAAGGCCCCATCGTTTTCGTTGGAATTCAAAAGCACGACACTTACTAAAATTGCAGAGCAAGCAATTGTTTTATTGTGTCAAGCCCAGGCTCATCCACCTCCCGTATTCAAGTGAGTGTTTCCTAACGTTGTCCGTACGTTTTTCTCTTTAATTCAGAACCAGTAACTGCCAGAGCACCTGCATTTCCAACTACGGCATCGTCTTACAATTATAATATCCAAGAACACTCTGGCGGTTCTATGCTTTGTCAGGCACAAGGGTACCCTCAACCGATGTTCAGGTGGGTGTTCTACCTTGACCGTTAGATCATTTTTATTTTAGAACCCGTTGGTGCGAAAGCCCCTTCTTTTTCATCAACATCGAAGGGCAGCATTTATGTTACTGATATGGGACAAAGCTACGCATTACTTTGTCAAGCACAAGCTTCTCCCATACCAATTTTTAGGTAAGTCTATATACTATTGAATAGATTGAAACATGGTTTATTTTCGTTGCGCAGAACCTGTGGGTTCCAAGCCACCGACCTTCCCAACCGATTTAACGTCGTCGGCTGTAACGAGGCATAAGGATCAAAATTTTTCAATGCTGTGTCAAGCCCAGGCTTTTCCTTTACCAATTTTCAGGCAAGTGTCAATGAAAAATACCGTTATAATTTTTGAGATAAAGTATCAGTATACATGATAGGTTTATATGTAAAACCGATAGGCAAATTAGATCGCATTACATATTTAATCATTTAAAATTCAATTAATTTCGTAGGTATTTACTAATAATTCTTCTCAACTGAATAAACATATTTTAAAATTGTATAGTATGCAGTATCGTTTCACGTAAATCATGTATATCTTCTACAGAGCCCGTCGGATCAAAGGCTCCTACTTTTTCGACTGAGTCAGCACTTTCTTCTATTAAGAGACATCAAAGTCAAAGTTTTGCGCTACTATGCCAAGCTCAAGCTTTTCCCGTACCGATCTTCAGGCAAGTCTATGCATATAAATTGTTATCTTTTATGAACGTTAATTAAAATTTTGTAGAGCCTGTTGGTGGCAAATCTCCGACATTTTCATCTGAATCAATGGGGAGTATATTTAGGAAACGCGTTGGGCAAAGCTTCACTCTACTTTGTCAAGCTCAGAGTTTTCCCGCCCCAGTTTTCAGGCAAGTCTTATATTACATGGAATGATACAATATTTACATAAATAATGATATTAAACATTTCAAACTGCAGAGCCCATTGGATACAAAGCTCCTACTTTCTCTACGGACGCTCGTAGTAGCACTTTTATACGCACTGTCGATCAAAGCTTTGGACTTTTGTGTCAAGCACAAGCTTTTCCTGTACCTATATTCAGGCAAGTTAATAGATGTAAGTTTTAATTGTAATCAGTGATAAATGTGTTGTGATTGGTTTCTGGTTTTCTTAGTAAATATATGATTTGAATTTAGCAATTTAAGATCAATACGTACGTATACGTTTCCTTAAATGGCAATCCGGGTTGTATCTAATAACGAAAACATTTCTTCAGAACCAATTGCAAGCGCTGTTCCAAGTATCACTTCAACACCAAAAGCTGCCGTACATTACTCTCGTAACACATCGTTAGCGCTAGTATGCCCGGCGCAAGGATTTCCCGTGCCAGTTTCAAGGTGCGTTGATCGTATTTCTTTACGTATATTACAGAGCCGACAAATAAAATCGCTCCGCGAAGTGACAAAAGCCGAAAATTCGAGGGCGGTGAAATTTTTTTAGCCTCTGTCGTTGAGTCAGTTTTCCTCACTTGTGAAGTAGCCGGCTATCCTCCGCCTATTTTCAGGTGAGTGTAATTCTTTTATGCGGAAGAAATAAGTAGACTTCTGAGATTTTTTTATATTTCGATAAAAAATGTTCTTGTTATAGTGTACTGATACTTTATCAATAGGAATATTCTTCATCTGATTGACGTTAAACGTCGTTCATCTCGTATTTTATGCGCTTCTCTGGATTTACAGAACCCACCAATAAAATTGCTCCTAGAAAAGATTCTACTAAGTTCTTCGAAGGTTGGGAAGTATTCTTCGTACCCCAAAAGGAAGTCGCATACTTGACATGTCAAGTTTCCGCTTTCCCAGCTCCGATATTTCGGTGAGTGTTAGGCGTAACAGTCGGTCACGGTCGGTTTCCGTTCCAGAGCCAACGGGTAGGACCGGGCCGAAGGTAACCGGGGACGGGCTAAACCGTCAAGTAGGGCGGGGGAGGGAGAGCCTCGCGCTCCTGTGTGACGTGCAAGCGTTCCCCGCTCCCATAATAGGGTCGGGTCCTTGCGCCCTCACGGCCGGCCGCCAGTCTCTCGCATTCATTCACGTAGCGACTCCATACCATCCCAATGTATTGATATGCGTTGTTATTGCAGTCTGCTGAGCGGGCGCCCGCCCAGCGTGCCATGAAGGCGTGACGAACGCGGCCGGCCGCGCGCCCTATTACGGTCCTCAGCCAAAGTAACGATTGAGCGGCGTAGACACCTCCTGGTAAGTCACAGGGTGTTCTTGCTTTTTAAAACGCTTTAATCTTTACTTTGTGCTTCACTGAACTTACAGAGCATTTCACGTGATTTTTGTCTCATAACAGGGCAGACGATAAATGTGCAGCTTATCGAAAAGTCTAGTAGTTTCGATTGTCTTGGCCATTAACGGCTCGTCGATGTGGGCTATTTCAAACTAACGCAAAATATTTTTTCGGCTTATTTCTTACATTCATCGTAGTTTTTATTTTTCCAAATTAAAATCCCAATCACATTAAACATTGATTTTTGACGTCTTTTTCATCAAAATATGTCTCTGCCTAGTAGATTAAGTTCGGCGACCAGTTTATTTTCGAAGTAGAATCAAGGAATACAGAAAATTGGCGTACCATGTTATTGTTTTCAAATTGTCAGGTGAACGCATTTAATAGGTTGTAATTCTCTTTTATTTGATAAACCCATAAACCCGAGTTCGCTTCTCCAGGATGTTTTTCTTATGTATAAAATTTTAGAGTTCATATTTTTTTTCATTTTTATCCATTTGAGAATTTTTAATTTATCGGTAGTAAGCCAACGTCAAAATCTGCATATTTTTTCTTAAATTGAAAATTTTATTTTTAAAGTCTTAAAATTCATTCTTGTGACAGCGAATGTCGTTGTTTCAACGATTTCTCTATTGTTTCAGATGGTACAAGTTTATCGATGGCACTCTCAGGAAGCAACCCGTGGCTCTCAATGACCGAGTAAAACAAGTGTCTGGTACCCTTATCATTAAGGAAGCTAAAGTCGAGGACTCTGGAAAATACCTTTGCGTTGTCAACAATTCCGTCGGAGGTATGTTTATATGCTACATACATGTAAATTAATTGATACATAATTGTAAAGAAAATATCAGATTTTTTGAATTTCAAAAAGTTATTAATTTGATTAAAAATATTTTAATTGGTCGAAATATAAAATACTACCTACCTTAGAAGTATGATTCATCTATCAATTCACTATGAAATCTTATCATCAAAATATTCACACCAAATATCATCTTGCGAACAATATAATTTATTTAAAATATCGGAAATCTCTTTATGCACATATGTAGTGGATGATGATATCACTACCACCTAAAGGTTCGTATATTAATACAAAAAAATCAAAATAAACACAATAAATTAATGTTTTCAGGCGAATCAGTAGAAACCGTATTGACCGTGACCGCTCCCCTGAAAGCGACCGTGGAACCCGCGACCCAGACCGTTGATTTCGGCCGCCCAGCTGTCTTCACCTGCAGATACGAAGGAAACCCCGTCAAAACCATCACTTGGTTGAAGGACGGCAAGGACATGAACCATCATGATGCTATGCTGAGGTATATTACGGGATAATGTGAACAAAATATCTGTGACGACATAGTATCGGTTTCGTTCTCCTACCAGACAGTATATATGATGTTTTTATATCTGTTTTATATTTTGTTTTGGTCCATCATTGTTCACTAGTGTTAGTAAGCGTTTCACGGCTCCGACACATTTTCGACCCTAGTGTGGATTATAAGTTTAAAAAGTGATTTTTTTATACTTCCCTCTCCATTTTCCTGTGTCGATTAAAATATAAATATGTAGTAGTAAGTCTTATGGAATCTGCAATTATTATTTTAGTTGTCGTAAAACTTAAAATAATGTTAGTAACTCCAGATATTAGAAAGAATGGTAAATATCATAGTGATATATAAAAGCACGGTCATGCCCCGCCGAAACACGCATTATTATTTACACTAATATACTTATCTAAAACTACATCATCATAATTGTACAGGATCGAGTCCGTGAAGAAGGAAGACAAGGGAATGTACCAATGCTTCATCAGGAACGACCAAGAGAGTGCCGGTGCCAGCGCTGAACTGAAACTTGGAGGACGATGTATGTATGACCTTATCTTACTCAATTACAAAACAATATTTTAATCTGATACACGTACTTAAATTCATATTAATCTAGATTTATTAGTCTAAATTGTCGCCAATTTCACATCTGAATTATGTGTCTAGACCAGCAGTTGGCAATGCAAGTTCTGCGGGCCGTATCTTCCTAGGTGTTTTCCTTGCAGCTCGTCAACCTTACTAGAATCATTATACCGCTGTTAATTATTCTGGACTAGTATTTTATTGTTAGCCGTCAAGTTTTTGTTCAAACTTCAGAAAACTTATTTTCAATGCGGCTCGTCATTACCTTAGTTAGGTACTGCTCCGCATTGCCAAATGTTGCCAACAGCAGCTTTAGAATATTGATCCATCTGGCACAAAGTTAAAATACCGGCCCGCGTTTTTCAAGCATCCGCAAACTTTTTCCAGCCGAGTGGTCTGAATTAAGGCTATGAATTTAATTGTTTAATCTGGGTCGGAGTGAATGTATAATTGCACGACGCTCCGTCTAAAAGTAATGACTTTGACATTTTAATACAAAAATAAGTTTGGCGATGGACCCATCGATATCAAACCGTGAAAAGTAAAGGTAAAGTTTAAAGGTATACTTAAGCTTTACCTATATCTTGTGAAAAAAAACGCTATTCGACCAAACTTTTAATTAAAAGCGATCTTAATTCAAACAACAGACAGTATCTTTTTTTCTATGGTTGAAATAGCTAACCAGGCTGCATTCCGTTACCGATCAGTGGTAATTGATCACTGCTACCCATGGAAACCTGTAATCAACCGTAGATAAGCGTAAAGCCCTACCCGAAGGCGTTTTCATATGTTGCTACCCCTGAAATAAGTACATCTTCCTTCATAACAAAACACGGCACGCTGTTGTTATTAGGCTAAAACATGTGTGGCGATGGTGTAACCGTAGTCGAACCACAAGGGTTTCTTCTTCCAACTGATGATGATGTCCTCCAAGACGTATCCGTCTACGGCGACCCCCTGACAGTGCGCCTGGCGTGCGCCCTGATGTGGCTTGCAAAGCCAAATTTTTCTTCCAACTAATATCTTATCTATTTACAATATTCCAGTCGAACCACCCCAGATCCGTCACAGCTTCGGCGAGCAGACCCTCCGCTCGGGCCCCTCCCTGCGCCTCAAGTGCGTGGCGTCCGGCAACCCCACCCCCGACATCGCGTGGCTGCTCGACGGCGACAAGCTCTCCTCCGGCGAACGGCTGCAGATCGGACAGTTCGTCACCGCTGACGGCAATGTGGAATCGCACCTGAACATCTCGTCCGTACAAACTAATGACGGTGGTCTTTACTCCTGCATCGCGTCCAGCAAGGTGAGCCAACGCTTTAGACGTTTTTTGAATGGTCGAGAGTTAATAAGTATTTTATTTAACTACATTTTTAACCGTGCTTACATGATCCTCATTTTATTTACACGACAGTGGAAAGCACACCGACCAATAAATAGGTTGTTAGTGTGGTAAAATTGACAAAATTCTTTTAAAACATTTTGATAGTCGAAAACAATCTGCCGCGTAACATGCCATATTTTATAAATATGTGTGATCGACTGATTAAGTGCATTGAGTGACATCGGCCAAAATGGTCCTATTAAATTTATGACTATCGTAAAAAGTGTTTATATTGTAACGTCATTTAGTAGATTTTTTATATAGGAGTCAATTTTTTTTCTTTAGTTCAGAAAATAGATAAAACTATACTCATGTGTCGTAGTAGATAAGTAATAAAATATTGAATTTAAATAACTAGAACTAAACGTTTGTATCAGGTCGGTAGCGCGTCGCACTCGGCCCGCGTGAACGTCTACGGCATGCCCTACGTGCGCGCCATGAAGAAACGCCCCGTGGTCGCCGGAGACACCCTCGTCGCGCACTGCCCCGTCGCCGGGTACCCCATCGACTCCATCGTGTGGGAGCGAGACGGACGGTCAGTATTGCATGTGTGTGAAAGAGACAAAGGTATCGCGCGCGATGTTGAAGCGGCCCGTGTTCGCGTGGTTATTCGAGAAAAACAAAAGAAAGTATTAAAATACTTTCTTACTATACTTATACTACTAATCCTATACTTTAAAATATTTTTAAAGTATGAAAACTGCGCAGGTATTCTGAAAAAGGCAACGGTTAATACAAATGGATCCAAATTTTTTATATTGAGCCCAATTTTGAAAACGATTTTCTTTTTAAAGTTCTTTTTAATCTTCCTCACATATACAATTTAACATGGTAATTGTATTTTAAACCTATCAATTCCAGTGTACTGCCAATCAACCGCAAACAGAAGGTGTTCCCGAACGGCACACTCGTGATCGAGAACGTGGAACGTATCAGCGACCAGGCGACATACACTTGCGTCGCGAAGAACTCGCAAGGCTACAGCGCTAGAGGCACCCTCGAACTGCAGGTCATGGGTAAGTGTGGAAGATAGTTGTACCATATACTTTGAAGTGAACGTTGAACTCGGTACGACTGTGCTAATAATTACAAAGGTTTTTATGAAGAACTTTTTTTAAAGATAAGGATGAAGTTAGTCATTTCTTTTTTGTATAGTTATTAGAAAATTGTATTGATAATACAGATAAATTCACATCTTTACTCTTTCATGATATCAAAGTTGCGACAATAATTACTTAGTATACAATATATTAGAATTAACAAGTAAACTGCGAACCTTAAAATGGTAGTCAATAAAATATTGCAATAGGTTTACTAAAGTTGTAAATATAATTAACTTTCACACATTAACTATGAAACTATTTTTTATAAAGAAAATAAATCTAGTGTAAAAATATGAATATATTTTTAAATATTTATTCTAAAGAATTTATTGCGAGTTCAACGTTACCTACTTTAAATATTAGATGTCCTGAATGAAATTAATATAGTAATCAGCCTAAATGAATTGGCAGTTAAGTTAAAAAAACCTTTTAATAGTTTTAATTTCTATTTTATCATATAACAAAGGGTACAAATAACCTATCTAGCTACGAGAAAAAAATAATTACAGAGTAATGAATTCTACACCTCTAGTTAATGTGGAATTTGTAACCTATGTAAGGTTTAATGAAATATCTCGTAAACTCATATGAACGTTAATATCATTCACGGACATCATTATAATATAGTCATTTGTAAGTTATACTCTAAGAATAAAGAGTTTGTCACTTACCGCTATCAATATTACACAATTGAAATAATAAAAGATTACTATGTAAAACTAATATTAAAATACTTCTTTGCTATCTTGAATATTTTGAAGAGATTAGCTAATATTAATAATGATGTAATTCAAATTCGTTTTTGCTTATTTTAATAAGAAGTCAATAGATCTATCAATAACAAAAAAACGTCACTTTTTGTTTTATTAAAATGTCCTACTTGAAGTAGTAAGTGATATCACTGAGGAAAATTTCAAAATAACTACTAGGATTTTGTAAAAACAAATATGTAACGTAATTTAGAAATAACATTATTTAAACGCATTTTGTAAATTAAAAAAATGTACAATTGACTCAGTGGCTCTTTAAAAAGAATATCATGGGATTATAGATTTTAAAGAATGATTCTAATTTAGTGTATTAAGATATACTCATGTCATAATGTTGCGAAGAAATAATAAATATCCTAGGATATTCTTGTATATTAATATCAGTGAATAATACAAGTTTTCTTACAGGTTTTGTACTTTATCGTGTACATTAGTATTCCGTTTCAAAATTAACATTGAAAGGTATTTTAGGACACAAATTAAATAGTAGAAATTTATGCCCGCCAAAGCTACTTCGTTTGCCACACACGCCCCTGACTTAATTAACTGTCGAGTCTGTACGCAGTGCCTCCTCAAATATTACCCTTCGAATTCGGCGAGGAACCTGCCAACGCGGGAGACTTGGCCTCCATATCTTGCGCGGTGAGCAAAGGCGACCAACCCCTAAACATATCCTGGGTTTTCAACGGACAGCTTGTACCCAAAAATAACGATTTAGGAATCGTCATAACGAACATCAACAAAAAAACCTCCATACTAAACATCGATTCAGTGAGCGGAATACACAGGGGCTCATACTATTGTGTGGCGACGAACCCGGCTGGCTCCGCTAATCACAGCTCCGTACTAGAAGTCAACGGTACACGAACCAGATAACAACCGCTTGCTTTTCTTTCGCTTCACTAGTGTAGCTCCAAAATCCCGTCGAAATCCCGTCTATAATAAGTTGTCACAAATTTGCCTCAGTCCCGCCACAAATAACTCCATTCGAATTCGGAGAGGAGATACTGAACGAGGGCGAGACGGCCTCGGTGTCGTGCGTCATGAGCAAGGGCGACTTGCCCGTCACTTTCAAGTGGCGCCTCAACGGGGAGGAGATCCGGCCGCGGAACACGCTCGGCATCGTGCTTACCACCATCAGCAAAAAGACCTCCATCTTGAATATCGAAGCGGTCAGTTCCATCCACCGAGGCTCGTACACTTGCACACTCAGAAATGACGCTGGAGAAACCAATCATACGACCCTCCTGAGTGTCAACGGTTCGCTTATCCTCTATTAGTTCACTTTATTTTTAATCGTTACCGCTTCTCACCAAACGCAGTTCCCCCTCAAATCTTACCCTTCGAGTTCGGCGATGAGCCCGCCAACGCTGGCGACACCGCTTCTATCCAATGCGTCATGAACAAGGGCGATTTACCGGCAAACTTCTCGTGGAGCTTAAACGGCAGGAGAATATCTCAGGGCAACACCTTGGGCGTTGCCATAGGAAGCATGAGCCGAAAGATGTCCATTCTAAACATTGATTCCGTAAACGGAACGCACCGCGGGATCTACGTTTGTCACGTTGAAAACGTAGCCGGCCAAGTGAATCACAGCGCTACCCTGGAAGTTAACGGTCCTTGTTGTCATATTTGTTTGTAGAGTTTTAGTGCAGTTAGACGATACGTTTGCATATTAAAATAGATTCCCTTAACAGTTTTACCCCAAATCCATCCCTTCACCTTCGGCGACGAGCCAGCCAATGCAGGCGACACAGTTGGAATTCAATGTATGGTAACAAAAGGTGACACTCCGATAACCATCACGTGGCACTTGAATGGAAGAGATGTCAGAGAAATCCCTGGAGTGACGGTGACTAAGATCGGTCACAAATCCAGCAGTCTCTCCATAGACTCTGTGTCTTTCATCCACACGGGAGTGTATACTTGCCTTGCCACCAATCAGGCCGGTTATGCAAATTATTCCTCCGAATTGACAGTGAACGGTAAAGCTTCGTTTTTATTATTTGTAAACTGAAGCTTGCTTTCGTTTTACATTTTGGCAATTCCTTTCCATTTTTCCCTTCCTGTAAATATGTGTAAAATCAAATAAGATGTACTGTAGATTATATTCCGAAAATTTTCCGGAATATTCCTATACAGTAAAGCTTTTCTCCTGTTTAACGATCGTAAATTCATTAATAAATTTTTGGACTCTTTAGTTGTACCGCAGGTTACCCCCTTTGATTTTGGAGAAGAAATACTTAATGCCGGGGATACAGTCTCATTAACGTGCACAGTAGGGAAAGGGGACCTGCCTTTGAAAATTCACTGGCAACTCAATGACGTAATATTGAACTCGGGAAATGGTATAATGATAAACAGAAATGGGAAAAGAATATCCATGTTGAGTATTGAAAATGTTCAACATGAACACATCGGCAATTACACTTGCATTGCGGAAAATCAGGCCGGCCGCAGTAGCCACAGCGCGGTGCTCAACGTCAATGGTACCATTTCGAGTGCAGTCTTTTTATTTAGCTGGCTTTATACGCACACTGTTTATATGTTTTAGCTTGATCTTTACTATTTCACAGTTCTGTTGATAATGAACCTTATATTCTATTTTCATTTTTTTATTTTGAACCTTAGCCGCTTTTTGTAAATATGAAATTCGAAAATAAAAACGTCGTTTAATTAAAAAATAATCTCGCAAAGAAAGCGTGTGTGGCAACGATACTTATAAGTAATTCCATTACAGACACTATTAAATTTATTGCTTTCTAAAGTATTGTTTTGTCGTTTAGTTGCGCCGCAAATTATGCCATTCGATTTTGGATCTGATCCTGTCGATGATCAAGAAATGATAGTTGTAACATGCACTGCCAGCAAAGGTGACTTCCCACTGTCTATACAATGGTACTTTAACGGAAAACCGGTAAAATCTGGTACCAATGGCATCATCCTCACGAACGCTAAGCGGACAAGCCAACTAGCAATAGAATCCGTCACGCACACCAACCAGGGAAATTACACATGTACTGTTAAAAATCCAGCTGGTGAAGTGAACCACACAGCCGAACTCTATGTTAATGGTATTTTGTTAACACTTCGTTTTTTAATCTCTTCTTGCAAGTTTTTTTCATAAGCATCGTGTTTTAAGTATTCATTTGCTTAAACCTGTTGCTACAGTCCCACCACAAATGACATCATTTGAATTTGGAGAAGAACCCGTCAACGCCCAAGAAATGGTTTTGGTCACATGTGCAGTCATTAAAGGCGATCAACCTTTAATAATAGAATGGTACTTCAACGGAGATAAAGTAAAATCTGGTGACATTGGTATATCACTTTTAAACACGAAACGTGCGAGTCAACTAAGTATCGAATCTGTTAGTCATCAAAACCAAGGAAATTATACTTGCGTTGTGCGAAACCAAGCGGGTTCTATGAATCACACAGCTCAACTATTCGTCAACGGTACACCCTTCCAATAGATCCACTGCTTGGTAGTTTAGAATTTTTTGCGTGCCTTATGTTATTAACCCCAGATCCTGTCCTTGGTAACTTTGGCGGGTAATAAAATTATTTCCTAAAGTAATAAAATTAATTAATATACAAGCAAAAAATTAAAAATATGAGTAATTGTTAATTTCAGTGGCACCAGTGATAGCTCCTTTTGAATTCGACGAATCAGTTTTTTTCGGTGAAGGAGTACAAGTAATGTGTACTATTCCGAAGGGTGACAAACCCTTAACCTTCAAGTGGAGTTTCAGTGGAGGAGATGTGAGTTTACTCCCTGGGTTAAACATAATGAATGTTGGGGACAGGGGTTCAGCTCTTATAATACCCACTGTCACAGCCAAGCATTCTGGCAATTATACGTGCACCGCCTCCAATGTTGTCGCCAGAGATAGCCACTCCGCAACGCTCAATGTGAAGGGTATACGCTCACGGTTGAATAATGTCCGCTTTTCATGTTTGTGTTATTTCCCAACTGAACCCTGTGTAAACATCATAATCCACTATTTAATGAATATGCAATTTTTACAGTTGCACCCATAATATCCTCTTTTGAATTCGATGAAGCTGTCTTTTATGGAGAAAGCATTCAAGTTATGTGCCATATTCCAAAAGGAGATATGCCAATCAAACTTACGTGGTCTTTTCGAAATCGACCTATTGACAACAATGACGCCGTAATAATCACAAAAATGGGAGACAGAAGCTCAATATTGGCGATCCCATCTGTAACAGAAAAGCATTCAGGAAATTATACGTGCTCAGCTTCAAATATCGTAGCCAGCACAAATCACACAGCTGCATTAAATGTTCAGGGTACACTTAGATGCAATTTTTTGTTCATGAGTTATTTTTCGTTTACTTTTTTTGCTTTCCTTCACCAGTTCCTCCACACATCGTTCCATTTGATGCCGAGGAGCCAGTATTTGCTGGGGAATCGGTACAATTGACTTGCCACGTATCCAAAGGCGACGCACCTCTCACTATTACGTGGAGTTTCCATGGAGAGGACCTCTCTTCTCACCAAGGAATAACTACAACGAAGATTGGCCAGCGGACATCATTGCTAACAATTTCTCTTGCAACTGCCAGCCACAGCGGCGAATACTCGTGTCACGCTGGCAACCACGCCGGGCTGGCCGTCCACTCTACCTTTATCAATGTTCATGGTATCTCCCGTTCCCCCTTCATATTCCTTGCCTCTGCCGCACGCTGCACGCTTGCATCAGTAATAATCTGGGCTTTCTGAATTAACAGTATTGCCATACATCGTACCCTTCGAAGCGGACGAATCAGTGTTCGCCGGTGAATCAGTCCAGCTAAACTGTCACGTGTCAAAGGGTGACCTACCTTTAGATATCAAATGGTCCTTCCATGGATATGAAAATACGTCATCACATCTTGGCATAATGACTACTAAAATGACTTCACGTACCTCATTTCTTTCGATCGCCGCTGCTACCGCCGCTCATAGTGGCAATTACACCTGCATTGCCAAGAACAGTGCCGGATCCACTAATCATTCCACTGTCCTTAATGTTCATGGTCAGTTTCATTTACTCATCATTTATCGTTTTATGTTCGTCATTGTCTTTCGGTGCTAAGGGGTATGTTGGCAGAATTAGCATGAGTTCCGCCTGCATATCTATGAGCAACGTAAGCTTGTTACTTTTGTTTATTTTTAATCCTCTCGTAAATTTCTTTTTTTTTTTAACGCAGTTACACCGAACATATTGCCTTTCGACGTCGATCAAGCCTTGTTTTCGGGAGAGTCTGTACAAATGATGTGCCATATATCCAAGGGAGATGTTCCTTTGGAAATAATTTGGAAATTTAACGGGAACTTGCTATCGCGTGAGCTAGGAACATTCTCGAAGGTGGGCGAACGCTCTTCAGTGTTGGTGTTACCGTCGGTCACCGGCGCCCACAGCGGAAACTACACATGCATAGCTAAAAACCGCGCCGGAGTAGCTTCTTACACTACTGTACTTAAAGTTATTGGTACATATAATATTCTGTTAGGTTTTACAATCATTATTAATAACTTGTAGAATCCTCCATCGTTATTACCTTTGCTTTATTTTTTTTATTAAGTGGTTCCGTATATCATCCCGTTCGAAGTTGAAGAATCTATATTTGCCGGGGAGTCTGTACATCTTACTTGCCACGTGTCAAAAGGCGACCGACCTCTTCAAATATCGTGGAGTTTTCAGGGAACAGAGATTCCTTATCATAACAATATGGGTATAACAACGACAAAGCTAGGGGAAAAAGCATCTGTTCTTAGCATACCGACGGCAATGGGTCAGCACAGCGGGAACTACTCGTGTACTGCTAGTAACCGTGCAGGCCGCACTCACCACTCTGCTCTCGTCAACATACACGGTACTCCTACATGCGCCCCTCCGTCAATTAGAAATTTGTAAATTCTTTTAGATCTATGGCCTCCATAGAAATAATGTGCACGTTTAGATTGATTGTTAGAATTATTTTTCGTTTTTAATCAGTTCTACCCCATATACTGCCTTTCGAGATCGAAGAGTCTATATACTATGGAGAATCCGTCCAAATGACGTGCCATGTCAGCAAAGGAGATCGACCAATGTCTGTTTCATGGACGTTTGAGGGACAAGATTTATCAACTGTATCCGGAATTAAAACAATGAAGATAGCCGAACAGACATCTTTCTTAACGATCGCATCTGTCACGGGCGCTCACAGTGGAAATTACACGTGTATAGCACGAAATAAAGCTGGGGAAGACAGATACTCGACTACTCTTCATGTAAAGGGTATACCCAGTTGCTATGTTATGTACAGCTTGTTCATATATAATCACTAACATTATACCAATTTTCTTTGCTAGTTATCCCCCACATCAAACCGTTTGAATTGGATGAAGCCGTATTCTCTGGAGAATCTGTACATCTAGACTGTCATGTACCTAAAGGCGATCTACCGCTTAATATCTCTTGGAACTTCCAAGGCGAAACTGTAATAAGAAAAATGGGCGTAACTACTACAAAGTTAAATGAACGCGTCTCAGTACTAGATATTCCAACGGCTTCAGGATCTAATAGCGGCAATTATACATGTACAGCGATGAATAAGGCTGGAACCGTGAATCACACGGCTACGCTCAACGTCATTGGTACCGTAACCTATTAACCGGATGATGCTTGCTTTCTGTTTAGTTCCTCCTGTGGTCCAACAATTCTCGTTCGGAGAAGTCGCTATAAATTCTGGACAAGTTATAACTGCAGCTTGTTCAGTAATTGAAGGCGATCACCCGTTACATCTCCGATGGCTTTTTGACGACGAACCTATTAAACCGAGATCCGGAGTGACCGTGTTTAATATAGGCGAAAGAAGTGCTATCCTTAGTATCGGCTCAGTATCGCACACGCATGCCGGAAACTACACCTGTGTCGCAGAAAATGAAGCCGGGATCCATTCTCACACTTCCTCCTTAATTATTAACGGTGCTTAATTATTTAGGCAATCTACGCTAATAATAACCTGTAAATTGTATTTACAAATTATCTTTTTAGTAGATTTCATGTCAAATTTTCTTTAGTATTATCGTTCTTTTATGTACCGATCTTTCCAGTCCCCCCAAACATTCTGCCGTTCGCTTTCGGCGAAAAACCAGCCAATGTGGGAGAATATTTACAGGCGTCGTGTACTGTAAATCTCGGTGATCTTCCGCTTACGATCACTTGGATGTTCAATGGGAACTTAATATCGCAAAGAAACAATGACTATTCAATGAGTAACTCTAAAAGAAGTAGTTTACTTATCATTGAGTCTGTCGACGCCAAACACGCTGGTTCCTATACATGCGTCGGTGAAAATCGCGCTGGACGATCGACGTACTCCTCGGACTTAGTAGTCTACGGTTAGTCGTTTTATAGATGGTAGAATCGTATTATTTTATCATTTAGATCATATTTGTTTCAGTTCCTCCTAAGATAGCACCTTTTGCTTCCGGTCCGGAACCGGCGTTTCTAGGCGACTATTTTGCTCTTCAATGTATAATAACACATGGCGATCAACCTGTCCGTATAGAATGGACTATAAACAATAAATCTGTCAACGCCGTCCCCGGAGCACGAGTCAGTAATATCGACAGAAGAAGCAGTGTGCTTACTATCGAATCAATAGATGCAAAGCACGCGGGAGTTTATAACTGTACAGCGAGCAACGCCGGCGGTGTCGTTTCTCATTCTACCGAATTGGTAGTTAAGGGTGCGACATGATACCAATATTGTCATTTTCGCTTCCAATCTCATTATATCTGTTTTAACATGGTTTTACGCTTCATAAAATTTTTATTGTCCCAGTTCCGCCCCTGATAGTGCCGTTCAGTTTCGGGGAGGTGCCGTCCAATCCCGGTGATGCCGTATTAGTCAACTGCGTCGCCACCAAGGGGGACTTGCCGCTCGATATCTCATGGACATTCAGCAGCGAAACCATAGACTCAAGTCTCCATCGAGACATCATGACGACGCCGCTAAGCCCGCGGGCGTCCGTCCTCACAATTAATTCTGTGAGCGCCAACCACCAGGGGAACTACACGTGTATCGTACAAAACGCAGCAGGCCGTGCCGAGCATGTTGCGACCCTCGTCGTCAATGGCACGTTGTTCTTATATCTACTGTAATGAAAAATAATTGTTAATATCGGGGACTAACATCACAACGTAGCACCAAAAGCGACTCAGTCGAATCACGCTCACCACTTTCCTTTACTATCACAAGTCGCTAACATCGCTTGCCGATCGATCTAACCCGATTTTCTATGGTTGTTTCCAGTACTACCTCGCATAGTTCCGTTTTCGTTTGAAACCCCGCTGTATGCGGGACAGGCGACTCAGGTCACGTGTCTGATTTCGGAAGGCGATCTGCCCCTCGACATTCAGTGGTACTTCGAAGGGCAACCTTTGAAGGAGAAAGCCGGCGTCACGGCAACTAAAATGGCACCTCGAGCGTCATGGCTCATGATTGACCCGGCGGGATGGTCGCACAGCGGAACATACGATTGTCTCGCGCGCAATGCCGCTGGCTTCTCCAACTATTCCGCCTCATTAGAAGTACACGGTACCTAAACACGCACGAATATAACCTATAATCCTAGCACGGACAAGCTTTGCCTAGATTCAATATTGTGAGCTTGAAATCCGGAATTTGAAGTATTGATGACGACAAGACAAGTAACAGCAAAATTTATATAGAAAAGAATAGAATTGTTTAGTAGTTTTACCCATGAACCAGTATCATATTGTAACACATCATTTATTAACAGTAACCACGGTAATGCATTGTGTTAGTAACAGGGGAGGATTACATTGTTAGTTAATGTCGTTCGTAGGAACCGGCTGCGGCTATCATCGACGAAACCATTTCTTCTTCTCTCCCTCCTTGCATTACCCTCCGCCTCCCTCCGTATCCCGGGATCCTGTCTGTATTTATGTTCGTTTATTAATTTGCATATTGCCTTTTTTGCGAGCTTGCCTTACTAACAAGCCTGTTGAGATAATGTTGTTTATAAAAACGATCTCTGTTACTTTGTAAAGTTCTTGACATTATCACAATTGGTTTTGGTGTAGGGTCTACTTATGTGCATACCCAGCTTTCTGCTTTGTTTGGTTTGGTTTTGTTATTATATTTTTTAACCTTTATTTTTTTATTTTGTAGCTAGATGTGCTTCAACGTTTTCGTTGCAATATATTTAGAAATAAAAACGAAAGCTTCTATAGCGTTGGCTTTGCCAATCACATGTAATGTTGTTTGTTTTAAAGTATGATTTCCCATAATCATGTAAAACAATATAAGTATCTCACACTCCATGCTGTTTTGTATCTATATTACCATTAGACTCATCACTCATATTATACATAATTCATCAACGTTATAGGAGCTTATCAAAATCAATTGAATTGTAATAACAAGTGTCCAAAATATTTTAATGTTATTTTTATTCAGTCGAAAATATGTACATTTCTAGATAGATAATCATTGGGATGAATAATTAATAAATCTGGCTCATTTTAATTAGTTAATAGTCAATGAATATTACAGTTCAGTTAGATATTATATTAAAAAAGGATAATATTATGGATTAAGTTTCCCTATAGTAAATTCCTGTTCTTTTAATTTTTAAATTAAATTGAAAAAATTCAGTATTTTCAGTATTTGGGTGAAATGTATCCTGACAAAAAATATTTTTACTGCGTTGTTATAATAAAGTAGTTACCTACACATAATATTATCCTTACATATTATTTAAAAAGTAAAAAAATAAGTAATGATACAGTTAATTTAATTCCCTAATTATTTTACACTGAGATTGAACAGATCATAGCATTTAATTATGTATATAAACAGTAAAATGTTGAGATATTTTAATTATATTCATATAGATGTTGATACAGGTGAAAACTACTGAACTGACTATAATCTGGTTTCATGCAATAGATCTTAAAACATATATGAAGTTCTTCACAAATCATAATATCCTGTAAGTGTTTTTAGTTTTAGTTAAATTATCACATTGGCTCTGGATACTTCTCAAAATCATTAAAACATCGTTGGTACTAGTAAGAACAGAATGGTTCATATTTCAAGTAAAAGTCAAGAAAACATGCAGTGTCGCAATGTTATAAAAATAAATCTCATTGTTTTTATATACAAAATTATATGCGAAACATATAATTTTAATAGACCTAAAAGCACTTACAGCATCAGCAAGTTGCAGTTCAAAATCTCAGTGTCTATTTGTAATATACTACAATCAGATAACAGTAAAGTTCACAAATACCTTAAATCTTTAAAGAAATCATACCAAAAGTAGAATCATATTTGTAACAATAAAATATCAAAATGTAATAAAGTGGTGATATTTTAGTTCCTCCTCGTTGGATTCTGGAACCCACTGATAAGGCTTTTGCTCAAGGCTCTGATGCCAAGGTTGAATGTAAGGCCGATGGCTTCCCCAAGCCTCAAGTGACATGGAAGAGGGCTGAAGGTAAGAGACTATTTGTTCACTGTCTTATAGACAGTAATGGAGACAATAGAGTATCCCTGTTAATTACCTATATATTTTTAACAGACTTCTAAAAAGGAGGATATTCTCAATTAGACTGTATTTAATAAAAAATTAACTAGAATATACCCAATATTGGCCTATGATTTGTGTTTAATAAAATATGTTGTTGCAATTTTTAAGTACAGTGTAATTTTTTACGATTTTTCGGTCAAAATGTTTGAATTATATTTTATTAAATTATGTCAAATTTTGCTAGTTTGAAACATAGATATAGGACGCAAACTATTAACAACGCCAAATAAAACGTGTGGCGAAAATTGAATGTATAGTGTATACTTTCACATTTGCATTTAGTAAAATTAATTATTAAATAAACAAATTATTATTTTTTTAATAAATTTGCGAACTCACTATCGATATATCGATCTGTTATGAGTTATTACCCCAACATTATCCCAGCGTGAATTAATACGTTTATAAACCATATATTTTAATTGGTAATTCTGCATAAAGATATAATAATATATACATTTATAGATAGAATCATGCATATCTATTGTAAAACTGATTAAGAAACATATTAATTAATTATTTTGACTAATAATTGCTTTAAACGTTATAATAAAAAAACTAGTATTTACCTGTGAAAATTACACTTTTGTCGACAATACAGCAAGACACCATTGTAATATAAATTCTTTTCTTGACCAAGAACTTAATTAATTTTCAAAAAACATGAGTACACTACGTAGCTGCAGGGTGCAGTCGTTTTCACGAAAAAAAGTACCCCCGCAATTTTTGAGAACTAAATCGGACATATTGACATTTGTTAATTTATTGAATTTATGAAGTTCGGATAGTGACAGTTTTGGGGTAGCCACTTCTATAGCTTTTACCATTTCATTGGAAACTAGTGGTCATTTCGCAATAGTCAAAATTCCATAATTACAAAATAAAATTAGGGTTTAATTTGTTAAACTGTATTTCAAAGAAAAAATGCATTGTCAGTATTATTATCAATATTGTAAACAATGAAGACACTCATTGTTTAATTGAATAATATTTATAAGTTATTATACACAAATATTATCTTCTAATAATATTCACTGCATGAACTTGATGGGTTAATAGATACTGGAATGGATCGATAAATAAATAATAGATACATCAGTTGAATGCTTCGGTTGAAAGCGTTACGGACTCTGATATAAATAGTGATGTTATTATGGATGCAGATGATGATGGTTACGTGTTTAGAATAAATCCTATTAATGATCATAAATAATAATTCAAAAAAGATTAAATTAAGGCTAGGATAATTTAAAATTGGGCAGTTTCAAATGTTAAGTATGGCAACATGTCATTTCTGTCTCACCAGCGCTGCGGCCAGGGGACTTCTCTCATAGAAAGGACTCCTACCTCTATTACATGTCAAAAATACGCGCCAAGGTGCCAGCCGCCAACATTTCTTTCATCTCTTTCGTACTAATAGAATTTTATCAATTTTATATTCTTTTGGACATCGTTTTCTTACGCTTTGTTGATCTTTATTATATTTATATCCAATGTCTAGGATTTGAGAGACTTTTTTAATTTTAAGGGGATACGCCTGGCGATTACAAGGACCTTAAGCCTAACAATCCTAATGTGAAAGTGGAAGATGGAACTCTTACTATTGCGAACATCCAAAAGACGAATGAGGGATATTACTTGTGCGAAGCTGTTAATGGAATTGGATCTGGACTGTCTGCTGTTATTCTTATTAGTGTACAAGGTAACACAGTTTTATTTTGCTAGAGTGGTTTTAGGCACAAAATATTTTTGCTGATCAAGGCTCAGAACTACTTTGCCGACTGGACATAATTGCCGCTCCCTTTTGTGTGGGACTGTGGGATATACATAGTTTATATTTATTACATACTTAAATATCTCTTAAAATTTGATTCGTGTAATTTTGCTGATCCCAAAAGTGCCCCTTGATGCATATTGACCCAATTATGTCTCGGACGTTTGTGACAATGTTAAGGTATTTGAAGTAATGCGATACAATCATATGCTTTTTTCAGCTCCTCCCCAATTCGAGATTAAGATGAGGAATCAAACTGCACGCCGTAGCGAACCCGCTGTTCTGCAATGCCAAGCTAAGGGTGAAAAGGTAAAATTTGGATTACATTTGATTCCGATAACATGTGAATTTTTAACAACACAATCGCGACTAGCTTCAGATCTATTTGATCTTCTATTTAAGATAATATATATTCTACTAAATTTAACACATTCATGTAATATTCACGTAATTGGCTTCAATAACTTCTCTTAACTAGGTATAAACAATTTTAATAAACATCATTACTACTATACTATGCTATATTAGTTCCGCTTGATACAAATTATCTAAATATATTAGTTAATAATTAGGTTACATCCAGTCATACTGTCTAGCTTACGAACAAATTTCTTTACAGCCAATCGGAATTATCTGGAACATGAACAACAAGCGACTTGAGCCCAAATCCGACCCGCGCTACACTATCCGCGAAGAAATCCTGCCCGGTGGAGTGGTGTCCGACCTCAGCATCCGCAGAACCGAACGATCTGATAGCGCTCTCTTCACCTGCGTGGCCACCAACGCATTCGGCTCTGATGATACCAGCATCAATATGATTATTCAAGGTAACAACATAGTCTGTAATTTTTTATATGCCTCTTTACTCGGAAGGCTAAATGTGAAGAAAGACTCATGCCAACTCCGCCAATCTACTACTAAGTAAACCTCTTTTTAGCATTTATTTTACTCCAACGTTAAGTCCGACATAAAGTCTCCGACGTTTAAATCAATGGTTTCATGTGCCTTTCGAAGCACAGAAGTCACTAACGCTCCGACCGATCTGACCCTTGACTACGTTTAGTAGCCACTTGATGATGTTCGCTTCGTGATAATATTGTGGTTATAATTATTTATTGTACTTTAACAATATAATTACTATTTCAGAGGTACCCGAAGCTCCCTATGGCCTGAAAGTTTTGGACAAATCTGGAAGGACCGTTCAGCTGTCGTGGGCCGCACCTTACGATGGTAACTCGCCTATCAAGAAGTTCCTCATTGAATACAAGCGCGCTAAGGGCAACTGGGAGAAGGATATTGACAGGTAATGTTAATAAGTAAAGGAATATATTGAAATCTGGTCCATGATGCATATTATCGTTAGAACTTGGTCTATTCTGGGATTATTCCAAGAAATTGTGTGAACTTGTCTTGTGTGATCTACATTAAATTGTTTATTTCTTTCTCTATGATGGTAATTTAGTTTTTAACATAGGCTTTTAACATGGAGTTAAGTATATCCTAGCACCGCAATTTCATACTTCAATTCATAATAACAACCACAGGTAACACGGGGAATCAATGGGTCTGTGATTGTAAAAAGCGATTATTTTTGTATCATCTGACTTATGTATAACCAAAATTAATATACATATGTGTATGTGTTTTAGGGTTTTAGTGCCAGGAGATGCCACCGAAGCCGGAGTATTCAGCCTGCGACCAGCCACCGCCTACCACATCAGGATTGTAGCCGAGAACGAACTTGGTACCTCCGAACCATCTGAAACTGTAACAATCATCACCGCGGAAGAAGCCCCCACTGGCATGCCCCAGGACGTGAAGGCTGATGCTGTGGATAAGCACACGCTGCGAGTAACCTGGAAACCCCCTCAACCTCAGGACTGGAATGGCGAACTTCAGGGGTAAATAAACTTCATCATCATGCCGTCGAATAGAAAGTAGACTTCACGCACTTATGTGAAAATTTTCATACATTTTTTACAATTTTCTCCATAAAAGCAACGATAATTCCTTGATGAACTAATAAAAAATTTGGGATTGCATGTTTATTTTTTGTTCGTAATTATTTACAGATATTACGTTGGATACAAACTGGCCTCAAGCAACAAGTCTTTCGTATTCGAAACCGTTGACATCTCCAAGGAATCTGGCAAGGAGCACCATCTCGACATCTTAAACCTCAAGTAAGAGTGAATATTTTATCAGTACCTATAATATGTATATACTCTATGTATGAAGTAAAAGAAAGGAAGAAATTACCTTTAGATACCAACAGAGCTATTTTTGTGGAAAACATTTTGCCATGATAACAACAAGATTAATTAGTATGAAAACAAGGAATTTAAATGGGCTTAACCAAACATATTTTTTTAACAAGATGTGACGTCCCAAATTAAAAAATTAATTAGTCATTAAATGAACCTCATAAAGACGTGTTACTTTCTTAAAAATTTGCTTCGGTCTATCCCCTAAAACAAGATATTTTAATAAGTTGTGTCGTCACAAATTACCTTACGTCATAAACTATTATAGTAAAGCTGATGTAATTTGACATTCACCAGGACATACACACAATACGCGATCGTGGTGCAAGCGTTCAACAAGATGGGTTCGGGACCGGTGTCTGGTGAGGTTCGCGCGTACACCGCCGAGGGAGCTCCGTCCGCGCCGCCCCAGGACGTGCTTTGTACCACACTCACCGCTCAGACTATCCGCGTATCCTGGGTTTCCCCGCCTCTCGCCGCCGCTAACGGACTCATCAAGGCTTACAAGGTCATCTACGGACCCAGCGAGACCTGGTATGGTGAGTATCGGGTCGTTGACGAAGGAAATAGCTAGATAGCAACAAACCCTTAATTTTTTTACCAGTTCAAATATAAATTAATATTACAGCATCACGTCACATCCATCAGTGTTTTCAGGTCTACTAGAAACAGGCCTTCCCCAATCAGGGTTTTTACTAATTGATGACGACAGTAAATTCATGATACATGGGAATAACATAATACTGCTATGACATCCACGGGAAGAGACGAAGTGGTACTATGTAAGACCGTCCTATATTATACATAACATAACCTCACATATGTGTATTACAGATGAAAAGACTAAGGACACCAAGATCACGGCTAGCAGCGAAACCATTCTCCACGGACTCAAGAAATTCACTAACTACTCGATGGAAGTTCTCGCGACCACCAACGGAGGCGATGGCGTCCGTTCTGCTCCTATCCATTGCCAGACCGAACAAGATGGTAAATTCATATAAAATATCAAACTTTTTAAAATTTATCATTACTTGTTTCTTGACATATGTATGATTGTGTTTAATGAAAGTAAAATTAAATAATTTTTGTTTCCATTTTCATTTGTTATTGTTTTTTCATTACTTTGAATCATTTCTTACATTAATTTTACTTTTTAACCTGTTTAACCCATTATTTACACTACGCACATACAAACCATAATCTTGTAAACACGAAAATGAAATTTTATCCTTTATTTGGACCACAGTCCCTGAAGCCCCCCGCGCCGTCAAAGCTCTGGTCATGGGCCCCGAATCTATCCTGGTATCGTGGAGGCCGCCCGCGCAACCCAACGGCGTCGTCACCCACTACAACGTGTACACACAGGCCCAAAATGCTGAGCCTCATCCCAACAAGGTAATATTTTTAGTTAGGAGACATTTTCAGTACTATAGAAACCACCTACGTAACCCAATAATATTTACACAAACTGGCATTTAGTTCAATTGATTGATAATATAAGTTCGGGACTCTAACTGAATGAATGTGAAACTCACTCATTTATTTATTCTTATGTTCAAAATCTAAAAAATCTTCTTTATATTTTTGAGAGGTATTATCAAAGTAAGCAAATAATCATCCCATTATAATACCTAATATTTTTTATTCATGTGACAGTACTTTCACTGGCGCTTACTTTGACCATCATTCTTTTATTCTTTCTGTCTATGGTCTTAAGTGAATTAAATAAAATAAATTCTATAATATTTCTATTGTCTGTTTCATCCCAGGTACCCGCATCCCAAACCAGCTACTCCGCTACTGAACTGAAGGCCGGCCGCTACGACTTCTGGGTGACCGCTTCCACCATCATCGGCGAAGGACAACCCTCGGCCACCGCCTCTTGCAGCCCCAGTGACAAAGGTATAACCGAATCATATTTAACTAATAAGTAAGCTGATCAGCTATTTTACGAATTCAAATTATGTGAGCTTGCATGGAACTGACTGTTTAATGTGATAAATAAATAGAATTAAAAAAATATATTTGAATTGTTAATACAGTTGGGTAAAAAGGTAAGGATCATCTAGAATTACTCTAAAATTAAAAGAAAGAATCAATCAAATCAGTCATCTCATAGGAAAATTACTAATAGGCAACCGGAATGGTTATGATAAATTATTTTTTATAGTTGTGATCGTTTATTGTTTAACATTTAGGCTGTCCGGTTTTGAATTTATACATGTTAAATATTTTTCAGTGCCCGCTAAGATTGCTTCGTTTGATGAATCGTTCACCGCTACCTACAAGGAAGACGTGAAACTGCCCTGCCTCGCCGTCGGTGTTCCTCCCCCTAATATTTTATGGAAGGTAAATAGAAAATACAATTAAAACTGTATAAGTTCATTGTGTGGTTATGTATGCTAAAAATACATTTAATAATTTTAGTTTATGTTTGATCCAAGTAGTAGTTTACATTGGTAATCGCTAGTTCAGGCGACTCTTTCGTCAAACCACTCTTAGCCTCAGTCACTTAACTGACTGTACCGGACCGGACTGAAAGTATTATTTATTATTAAAAATTAAAAAGTAATTTTACCTTACCTCAAGTAATTTAGCCTTACGTCAATGAACTTTTCTTTACTTTGTAACACCCGTACCCCAGGTGAAAGGCCAACCCCTGGAAGCGTCGGAACGCGTACGTCAACTGCCCGAGGGCTCGCTCCAGATCGCGGGCGTCGCGCGCGAGGACGCCGGCGAGTACTCCTGCCACGTCGACAACCAGTTCGGCACCGACACCGTCACGCACACACTCTCAGTGCTCGGTGAGTGGATGTTTGTGTGTATAGTTGGACAATGTTGGACGCGGTAGCTGGAGCGGTCACTATACCGGTCTGATACGCAGTGGGTTCCGGATTCGATCTCGGGCTAATCAGCCTTCTAGGCAAGGATGATGATAATGGAAGGCATCTTTATGTATGTCTATACCATACCAACGACAGAAAATTTCTAGTGTCGACTATGAGAGTATATCGTGTACGTTTAATGAAAAAAAATGGAAGAGAATCGATATTTCAAAGGGCATGTTTTACTGTCATTTATTATCATTGAATAGCGGACGTTGAAATTTATCAAATTTTTGAGAAACATTTACTTTATTCTGGATTTAATTAAGTCTTATATTACTTTTCCTGTTCTACTTGCAATGTCCTGTTTTGTGTACCGTTGCAAAAAAAAAACCCTTAGAAATTACCTGTAAATTATAATAAAAACATAATTGTAGCCCCGCCATTCCCCCCACAACTGAGCATCGCATCATCGTCCGTGTCGTCGTTAACGCTCCGCCTGAAGCCGTCCGTGGACGCGGACCAGTCCCCCGCCGCCGGCTACACCATCCACTACAAGCAAGAGTTCGGCGACTGGGAAACTGTTCAGGTGAACTATGTTCTGTTATTTAGTGAGGAAACAAAAGATAGCGTAGTTTGAGTAGTCGACTATAAGCTACTCGTTAATAACAAAGATTAGTGACTTTCCAATGATTATCTACTTGTAAGTAACATGTAAAAATAAGAAGAAAGCCTTAGCATTTCCAGTGCACAAAACCTTATTCTACCTTTTAGCAATAAAACAGTGCTGGGTTCTGATTTTCAGGGTGTATTAACGTTCGTTCTGACTTATTCCTCAAGCATAACAATGCTCATGTAATTGACTTCAAGTGGGATATGTTGAATTGTTAAATTTAATTAATCATATATTTACGAGTATACAATTTCATTATTATTAATTCTTCATTAATCTTCCTAATACATAAGGGGTCCTTACTTCAATGGAAAATAAACCACGTTAGAAATTACTGCTATTGCAATTACTGAATTATTAATTACTGGTTTTAAAGCATACATAAATTCGACAAATAATTCAAAAAATAATTGATAAATTTCTAACTTGCAATGTTAATTATAACATTTTTCTCTCAGATTCCAAGCAACACTGACACCTACACCCTCGAGAACTTGTTCTGCGGATCCAGATATCAACTCTATGTCACGGCTTACAATGGGTAAAGTATTATTTTATTGCATATGTGTTTGTAGTTCAAATTCACTCATTATAATAATAATATTCCTAGTTTACTCTATGGCAATACAAGTCTAATACTTTAATTTATCAAATTTAAAACAAAAGATTGTACTTAATGATATTGTCAGTAAGTATAATGCGATCAAACTAAGAATAGGAATGACCTTCGGCCATTTTGTGACGTCATAGACGCTGTTATGATTT
>DWPV01000045.1:0-51410 GCA_018251915.1 Urbanus proteus proteus
CGCTCGCAGGGAGCTGCTGCGCCCTGCTCGCTTAGTTTTTCATCGTTTCTTATATGCACTAACCTAACCTAACCGATTCTATGTGAAACACGCCATATTTCTTCACCTTTTTGGTTATGATGTATGAATTAGACCTACCCGGTCGCAGGCCGCTGCTACGCCCTGCTCGCTCAGTTTTTCATCTTTTTTTATATGCACTAACCTAACCGATCCTATGTGAAAACTGATCGTATTCTCCACTCCCCCTTTTCTACACAAACAATCACTATAATTCTTTTCGTGTTTGGAACTAACGTAACCGTCGAAATATTCGAAAACTTCTGGAACACTATAAGAAGTCTCAAACCCCATAACTAATAGAATTCATTTATTCATAAAAAATATTAGCCTCCCCTGAAGCAATATCACATTTTGTGATATAATGAACAACTTCACGAAGAAAACATTTTTTTTTCATTGCTTTATGTCAAAGTAACTAGACTACATAATAATCGATTTTTTAAGAATGCTCGGCATTAATGAAAGAACATTATAATTTATATTGTTATGATCATATGACCAAAAATCAGGATTGGTTAGGTTCAAACATATCAGAACCGATTAAAAACTAAGCGAGCTATCATAATAAATCGCTATATGAGACACTAACGGCAAGGCTATATTAATTGCAAAATAGAATAATTTAAATTGCAACCAAAATATTATGAATGATGAGTCTGACTTATTTATTGATAATGGTTAAAAGTAAATTTTATTAGCATATTTCATAAAAATGGTTATGTATGGAAACATTTCGTGTTAAAATATTGGTTTTACCAATGAAATAATACTAGTACAATAATAAGATGTGAGTTTAATCACTCCGCCCAATAGGTGACAAGCATTATAAATACTGCCCGGTCAATTTGATTAATTCTATAGTTGTTATCATATTGACCTCTCATATTGGGCATTATTCAAACTGCCCGGGCATTGTGTATAATGACCAATTAATCACTTGGTCCATAACATATATATATATTGTTTTTGTGTCTTACTCTTTGATAAAAATAAGTTATTTATACTAATATTTTTTATACTACTACTATACTTATATTTTACTAATACAGGTTTTGATTTTGTATGAGTAAAAATATTTTATTGAAAGCAATGATCGGCTTGGCATCCGCCATCATTGAGATTCCTAGTCGAGACTAATCCTAGTCAGTCAAAGTCACAGTCGTCCCATCTCTAGCATAAACGCAGCGAACGCGGCGGTGCGTGAAAACAAACAGTGTGGTAACCGCTCCATTTGTTGTTCATTCATCAGAATATAATTTGCTATAACAACTTATCGGACAGTTAATGCTCTACAGCTTGCCGAGCGCGAGTGCGTTCCGTAGACAATAGACATGATGCCGTCGGATCCACTGAAATCAAGGATCAATGGAAATTTCCCTCTTTAACAATTTGAGCTTTTAGTCAGACTCCATCGATTTTATATTTGGATTATTTGTATAAACTAAGATTCTTGGAATAACAACGTGTCTTGAATCGACTTCAAGCAGTACTCCAGTGCTGAATAAAACGTTTTAATTGCGACTGTTGTTTAAGTTTTACTCGGTTTAATTCTTATGTTTATTAGAAAACCTGTGCATCTAAAAATATATTTATGCTGTAGTACCATAAAATAACCCAGCAATATTTTATCTCGCAGTTATAAATGTAGCTATGAAAACTTAAACAAATATTTTAGAATGATAATTAACATTGCCAGGCAATGTTATTTTTTTATATTCGATGTTGTTTCCGTGAATTCGAAAGTACCTATTAAATAAAAATATTAGAAAATAATGCAAAAATATATAGCGTGTAATAAATTCATGGATAAAAAAAAGAAAATTCAGAAAAAAATAGAGAAAATTACGTGGAAAATTGTTCAAGTTTCAGTTGCTATCGTAGTAAATAACGTTGTCTGTGTAACCCATATACGGTGTAAACGCGCTTCACTTACCGCCAGTCTATATTTAATTACTAAATACGTAACATCTGTTCGTCTGTTTAGATTCCGTTTATAGCATCGTATGTCTTTTTGTTTTGTGCTGTTGGTTATGCCGGGAGCGATGTGGCAAATTGCAGGTTGAAAAAAGAGAGTTACTATTCCATATTAAAGATGATATAGGGTTATCGATGTGTTTCTATTGTAATTATACTTACTTTTTAGTTTATTTTCTGCAGATTTGAATTTTGCATTTGGTTAAAATTATTTATTTCAATCCGACCGCATCAGATTACGATGACAAGATATGATAGAAGTTATACAATAAATAAGAAAATAATATTAGGTACACACGAAACCATGCTACGCCGTAGTATTTTTGGGCAGAATGTTACAAAATGTCAATAATAGTTAGTTTCTTCTTCTGTATTCATTTTTTTGTACAATGATCATTAAGCTTTCTGATTGTCATGACATACCTTCTTTGTTAATTGGAATTCATTGTCTCAATTTTTTGTTTATTTGTCATACAAACGATGATCATAAAAATTTTAGATAGTAACATAGGATACCTTTTCACGATGCATTTTTAGTACTCCTAAAATATATAGTGTCCGACCAAACCTTCGGCTTCGGCCAAAAAGGGCCAAAATTTTGGCCGAAGCCAAAGGTTTCTAAAGCGCACCGCAATTGAACAAATTGTCGCAATCCGGAAGATTGTGACGGAGATGTTGCAGCTCAACAGAAACACGCACTGTCCATTAAGGGCTTACACAGAATACACAGCCAGGTGTGTCAGAAATGTTATGATAATTGTAAGATATGTAATTGATATATGATAATTGTAAGTATTATAATCATTGTTCGTTATTAAGTAGGTACTTATTATTATTTTCCAAAATTGATATATCATCAAGTTCGACTAGATTGCAACACCTAGCAGCTCCGTCAGCTAGTCAGTTGTATTCCCACCCATTTATTCGAGTTGACAATCCCACAGAGCAGCGCTATGCAGGGCGCGCGAGGTATGTTTTTGTCTCCTTCGGTGATAGATAGCTCAAGATGTGTGCGCAGTGAGTCAAATATGACGGCACATGCCGGGTTGGAACCATTTCTAGTAGCCGACACGACAGCTTCAAGTGCCAAAAGTATTGCCAAGTACATCGAGTATTTATTATGCTTTTAGTACGGTACCTCATGGTATGGCCATTATGTAAAAAAATATTGAGATTCCGAGAAGTTCCAATTTAGTCTTCAGGGGTAGCAACGAATCTATGGACGACCTCATGTGGGACCCTTATCTTATTTGGGGTGGATTACAGAGGTCCATCAACGACAGCGTCCACATTCCATCCAAGTGGCCAGCATGCTCGATTGAAACTTCATCATTATAAAAAGTAGCTACTTTGACTTCAATTGTTAGAAATGTTGCTTAATCTAGTAGACACCACAAGACTCCAAGCTCCAGTAGCATCGTTGGCTTTAAACTTGTCGTGTCGCCAATTGTAAAAAGCTTTTAAATCAAAACACTAATAAATTTGGGCACTCAAATTATTCGCACGTGGCGGCGACACTGCGTGGGCCGCACGACTGTGTTACGACCTATTGTTGTAAATCATTTATACCTAGTTAACCATTTTAACGCAATATGGTAAAAGGTAAACATACAAATCAATATACACGTAATGCTACTAATATAATAATCCTCAATAAAGTAATGTTTATGTTATATACATATGTGAATAGAGTTTCGTTAGCTTATAGCAGGCAAGAATTGTCGTAGTGGAAGAAACGTAGTTACACAGATGATATAAATGTTTTATTCGATTTAACAAAAACTGATTTTGGCAGACAACCTGGCAAAAACTATACACACTAAACTTATTAGGAGGAGCTCAACAACTTCCTAAAGAAGAAGAACCAACATTTATTTATTTATTATTTGTAGTAGATCGTGCATGCTTGAGTATTTCAGGAGCTTAATAATAATATTTCCAGCTATATAATATAACTACTTAGCGTTATAATTTATAACTATTATAAAGTCTAAAATCATTTAACTAACTACCTGGATTTACAAATATTGCAATTTGACTGAGAACTTACCAATCGGATCTTAAAACTATTTCTATTGCGCAAAAGGGGTCGAACAGTCTACTACGCTGCGAATTTCTAATCTAAATGTCTTTATTTTGATATGTTGTAATACTTGTAATGTTTTCTTTGCTGGTGTAATAATTAACCCGGCTATTAATAAAAAGGCAAGTATTCTATTAGTATCTTTCGGTTCGTCACTCTTTTTAATACTTATTTTAGTGCAAGGATAGTTCATAAACAGGTGCAGACTTTTCATCAGCAGCTATAATTTGGTAATATCATATGCAATGATTGTAACACTCTAATAACAATCATAATCGACTTATTAAAACGTAAACCAACAAACGAAAATAGCCCGAAGCCACTGAAGCGTTTAATTACATCGGACAACAGTACGTCATATCGTAAGCTGTCCATTATTCATCGGTGGACGACAAAAAGTTATTATCAGCTTGTCACTGCAAACATACCAACAGTCAACCAAAAATACTCTTCTGTGTGTTCTTTCGTTCGTTTTACGCGGCTGTGTTCTGGTTGAAAGGGTGTGTTAAGAAAGACACACTTAACCGAGGCATTACAACTTAGTCCTGCGGGATAGCAAAGCATTTGTGTGAAGTAAGTTCTTATCCTAAGGTTGACAGCAGATGTCGATCGGTGCGCGTGGCCACTAACCATCAGATGTACTGCATGCTCGTTTGCTACTTCTATGTTGTAATAAAAGATATCAAGAAATGACTAGTTTTAGGGCGAACCTGTTCTTTATTACAGCCTGGTATAACGTTAATCTGCCCCAGTTTAATTCTGAAACTTAACGTTACTAGAAGACGGTACAACAAGTCCCTCGCGCCGCCCACACGTCGGCGACAACACACAAAAACCGGCACAAATATGGAACGATGATACAATCGCTATTCCACGTGCTCCGTTGTTATTGTTTTGATGTCAGATGGCCGATGAATGAGCGATAAAGTGCCAATGTTTGTTGTGATGGAGGCCAAGTGACCACAATCTTTAAAATTTAAGTCAGATTTATCAAAAAAGGAAAAGAAAATCCAACAAAACAAAGTCAAATTCAATACACGTATTATTAGCAGGACCATAAACCTAGTTGTGAATACTAATAAAAATGAACAATCTTAGAAGGTAAAAAATAGACATAATACCAACGAAAGAAAAATATTAACAATTCATGATACGCTTGCTTGAGCAACATAATAAATGGTGATACACTGAAACATGAGTGTATTTATTATTGCGAGCTATCGCAACTTTGTTGTGACAAATATCTATTTTACGGTAAATGCAAGACATTAGTTGGAGAGGAATGGATCGGAGAAACTCAAGCCAATTTTCTCGGTGTCCGTGACAACGGAGCAGGTGATATTAGTCGCAGAACGAATCGAGAAAATGCATTTGAACACACTTTTAAAATATATTCAGTATCACTAATTTAAAATTTCTTTTTCTTTATTTCAATACCTATGAGTAAGGAAAAGTTGGCTGCATCTAATCTACTATTGTTTTTGTGATGCGTGAAAAAATGCTTATATTCAATGCCTTTTGCTCGTTGGACTCAACACATTTCATAAACAAAACATATTGTGTAAGCGAAAATTTGTAAGTAGAAATATAAAAAGTTTTTGCCTATATGATCGATCAATCCGTATTTACTATTTTATATTGAATATGTTATTTTGGTAAGTTAGTATTTTAATTAGGAGTAAATAGGTAATAATAACTTACCAATAGTTTTATTAATCCAATCGGCAAGATCTTCCTGGAGGGGGAAAAGCTGTCTCGCCTGCGAGTACAGGATCTTCTCCCTATAAAAGTCTTCATCATCAGAGCAGGGCGTCTGGGCAGCCAGCGCGCAATCAGCTCGCTCGAAGCTGCTACTCATCTTTCTATTCACCACGATATCACTATGTCCAACGTGTCTTTCTTCGTCGTCTTTAGCCTCGAAAGTACTTCTTACATACTCAAAAGCATTTGTCCTTTCGAAGGCATTGAAGATTCTGTCAAAATTCCCGCTCAACGGTCTCTCAAAGCTCTTGGGCTCCATAGTGCTCGTCACCGACCAGGACGCCCTGCTCCCGATCGCTGTTGGGCCACACCGGTAGTATGCCATGATGGCTTACGGATCTGTAAAAAAAAACATAACAAACGTTAATAAGATGACTACTTCCTCACACACGTAACCTTCAATGCAATTAATAAAAAATCATGAGGTTGCATTTTATCCAATCAACACTTGTTCCGCTAGCTTAAATGTTTTATCGTCGAAGCAAGATGCTCATTTGACAGTGACATCATTTCTAATGACTTTTTTAATAGACCTCGTTCCTAAATTTAGAAATACTTCATCGGCCTTCGGAGTTAATATGAAACGAACAATACAATGAGCAAGCACATCTTAGAAACCAATTTTCGGAGGCTCATTTGCATGTCCAACAAGGGCTGCATTGTTTATTTTTTCTCCAGAAACGAATGAAGAGAGACGAAGGTTGTCGGATGGTTCGCAATTAAAACACAAAGCGGTCGGTCTGAGACTGAGCGTTAATTATGACAGGTGCTTATTTAAATCGATTCACTGATGAGTTCTGTTTTGAGCACGGAGTAATTGCTACGAAGTGTTCTGAGCATGTTTCAGCTTTTACATTTATATAATATCTACCTAAACTTATGCATAATATTTTTGAACATTAGCTGAGTTATAACCAAAATCCTTTTTTGTCCTAACGCTGGGCACAGATCCCGAGGGCTATGGATGTTTGAAACATATTTCGTCATTATATTATAGTCCACTGAAACGCAAGGAATAGAATCTTGAAACAATGCAATAAACGTGACTCACATTTTCTTAAATACATAAATTCTAATCCAATGTGAATTATTCTAAAATGATAAAGCAAATTCGTAATAGATTATTTCGCGATATTTAGAAAGTTGAAAATACCTTTATTTGGCATAAAAGCGACACGATAAAGTACGAGTACTCTTCAAAGTTAAAAGCAAACTCAGAACTCGTGAGCGCTGAAATTATCCAGCTCTATTCAGAGCCTATCCTGGGATCGAGGCTATCTGAACACAATCAGCTACTTACTATTCCATAACGTCCGGGTTCGTATATGGCGCCGAGCCTTGAACCGCGGAGACGCAAAGGATGAGCAAAAAGGAGCTGCGGTCACATCAGAGGATGCCCATATATGCGACGCTCGTGAGGAACTGTACGTGAAGATGTGTACGCGGTGAATTAATCTCTCTTTAGCAAACGGCGGTGAAATAAAGCGCGTGTATTGTACGTAATGTTTGTTTGTTGTCTAATATACAAAATTAACTACCAATCCACATTGTCACAGCGGTACAGGTACTGAGTTTCAAGGAAGCACAGGTGTTTGAAGAGGTAGAGGTCTGGGTAGAGAACCACCAATGTACCTAAAAGTTGATTCTATAAGCTTCGTTTTCACGGCCCCCTGCTCATTTTATAAGACGTTAAATACTGAAACATTACTACTTACCTAAGTGTCAATGTTTTAGATATTGTAAAAATAAATTACATATAAATGTTGAACAATAGATAAAGAAATAAACACGACATGTATTTCAAGCGAGGCAGGGTCGCCAGCTAGTCTCGAATATGGATTTTGATTACAATTAAAATCAATCCTGTGTAGTAGCGAATCGTGAGTATCCACTCCGCCACACACTCCGTGACCGCCTTGATCGCCGCCGCAAATGGACATTTGAATCCAGCATTATCAGTCACGATTTGGATGCTTTTGGTTTTTTCGTTTTCGGTATCATTGTTCGATCTTCCATGCTTAATACTAGAGACAGATAAAAGATTAAAACTCTTCTGAAGAGCATTAATTTTGTTATGACAGTTATGATTATGCTGATCCAATCTTTCCGTGAGAAATTTATATTTTTTGTAAGATACTTGAGAAATTCTATCTGTTTCATTGGCAGTAAGTAGGGGTGACCAATCAAAGTAAAGAGTCACTTTGATTGATTATGTTAACCATTAGATGTTTTAGGCGGTTAACATTATTTGGTGCACCTTTAATAGTTTTAGTTAAATTAAATTAGCTTATAAGAGCATATCCTAAAGATATTAGACTAGAATGTAGGATAATATTGTAGAATGATTATTAGTATGCTGTAAGTCAACTGATTTGATTCCCATTTGTTTTAAATCGAGCAGTCTCGTGGTTTCAATCTCGTAGTTTTATTCGTGACTAAAAAGACGAAACTTTGATAATCACCGCAGCGCCATTTGTACCGGAGTGTAGTAAAATCATGGGAACAAAAGTGCCCCGGGACGGGCCGGCACCGCTCCCACATTGCACAATAACACGGAAACCACATAAAAATCGATTCCGCTGAATTTAAGCAATATTTTGCGTGACATCCCCTAACGTAGATAAAATAAACTTTGGGTGGAAAAACGTAAAGTTTAGTATTCCATGAATGAATGCCATGAATGTCATAACGTTGGCACGGAAATCGGGGTTCAATGGGAAGACATATTACGACGGCTCCGATTCGCTGCGGCTTGTCTTTTATTGATTTTAAAATTGTGAGCTCCTCGTTAGTTTATTTCTACGACATTTTATAGCTTCGTGTATGTAAAACTTGGAAATATTCCGTGGTGAAGAATTATATCTAAGTTTTACATCATTTGTTTTACATATTTACAGTTGGATAACACTTTGAATATAAATATCTAGCAGCCAATTATAAATAGATAAGGATAAGATTAAAGCCTCTTGGGATTAAGCGTCGCCCGATTATTATATTCATTAATGTTAAATTATTCAAATCTGTGATCATTATCAAAAGACACAAGTCTAGTATTTGAACCAGTTTTATTAAATTAATAAGCATCGGTCTCACGATGTCAATTATCTTGAAATGCAACTTAAGCTGGAATAAATTATTAATATCTAAAGTTTGACAAAGTACACTGTAATAATTATGTTGTGCTTATAATGCTGAACTTAGACTGTTTTCGTCCTTTTAAGTTTGTTTTAAGTTCTCAAGTACACAGACAGCATTGTTTCGATTCGCGAGCTCTTGATGTTCTGTCGACGATACCTCCGTCTCCGCACTCCATCATCACATACGAAGTACACTCGCCTATGTTAAAATGTACAGTACTCAGTCAGAATGGCAATAGTTTCATGAATGATGCATGCGATTAAGAGCCTCCACGTGTGCGGAATACGGGGCATTATGATGTGTATAATGTGCCCAGCTGGTGTTCGCACGTGGCCGGGTGTACCGGTCGCATGCCCACGCGCACTACGAATAGGTCAAGTTGAGCGGGCGCAAGAAAATCGTCCATTTACGCAAATTACGCTCCACCCGACGCCGTGCTACTGTTTTTGTGCGCCAAGTTCATTATCGACGCAATGCGGACGGATGATTGGAAAACATGTTGGAGCTGTGGTTACAGCGTTTGCAGCTTTAGCTGATACAGATTATAGAAACAAGCTTGAATGTTTACGTTCATAATATAATACTATTTTGATCAAATGAAATATGATAACAACTGGCGGATCCATTAATGAACTTAGCGATGAAACAATTGGTCCATCTAAGACGAAGATGCGCCTTATAGTCACAGATAGGCTAAACTACATTATTTTAAATTTTGGAGGTACTGGAACCACTTAGTATCTCTAGTAGACGGGTTAAGGAAAACTATTTTGTCCGGACAATAATTCCAATATTCAAGAAAACAATTTTCATCAATTTGTTCACGACGTTGGAAAATTAGTTTCTTTGTTTGACAGCATCAGTAATTTCCGAAGCCGGTACCGGGAGATGCCCTGAGCGATCAGGGAGTGCGTTGCTCCCGGCGACTTCTTAATTGGATAATCGCCCGCACCGAGACCCTATCAATGTCGGGAACTTGACGAGAGCAGTGTTTTTGAATAGTTAGTTTCTGTGAGAAAGTTGGGAAAAGATTCACAATCTTCTTATAAAAAAGTATCAACCCATATATTGGATAGGTGCCAATTTTTTTCTTTTATAATGTAGCACTTAGACAGTATATGATCTATCTATCTTGTCTATGGATATTTGTAACACCACTGCAAACCAGTGCACAACCAATTTTGAAATAGATAGATATTTGAAGAATCATTTACGTTGATAGCCCAGACAGAAACAGACTTCTAAAGAATGAGCTACACGGCGTAAATACCAAACTAGATTGCGAAAATAAAAAAAACAGTTTACGAAGCAAGAGTTTTAATAACACATCTTTAAATTTTTGCAACGCAGAACTCGAGTGCTCGCATGTAATTGCTTTTCCCATTGTAAAAGAATAGACCCAAGGACAATTAACGTCACAGTGAAGTTACAGCGACTCCATAGCGGATTATTTATAGCCGAAGGATTATACCTTGCATAAATCTTGCAAATTTATAGTACGAGTAGTTTTTAGATGCCCGCCCACATCGGAAACGTCGTGCTGTCTTATGAATAAAGATCTGAGGATCCAAGTACGGGGCATATTTCTCTCCAATTTGGGAAGACGCCAGGATCAACATGACAGCTTTTCCTTTCTTTCCTTCAGCTAACTAAGGTAAGGTTTGTGTCCTTCCTGTTTTTATGACTTCACATGATGGGTACATTATAATAGCATGGAAATATCGAAATACCATGAGTTTTGAGTCCTTGGCCTTGTTTTAACCCTCATTTGAACGTTGGTAGGACCAGTGTAGCAGTTATTGCTTTTCGGTAGCTACCCCTGTGGACTGAGTTGGAACACCTCAGATGTCTAGATGTCTGATCTAAGATCTAATATCTAGAATCCCTTACCACACCCTCCAGACCAGATCACAGCAGTGCTCAACACTGACGTTATAAGATAGGTAAGTGTGGCGGTGGTACCGCATGAGTTGTACTACATAGGGTTCTAACTTTAATTTTTTTACATTAATTAGGTATTTGCAGCCTCAATCTTTGATAGCAGTCCTAATAACTTACAAGAAGAAAGATTTTCCTTATTTAATCAAGTGTTAAAACAATACGGTATCTAAAGTCAAAAATATCACCGAATACACCAATGTTGACACCAATAACAATTCAAATATGAGCACAAAAGCGTTGCTTATCAATTAATTTTATCCGACGTTGAGAGATCATGCGTCCACAGGAATGTTATTGATCGAGTGCCTTCAGGGTCCGGGTACGAAAGTACTCACGCCATCGGTTTCCATAGCTGTCGTCATTCGATCAAACAAACTTCAAGATATGTTTCTGAGTTTTCATCATAATGTTTTTAACTATCGACTTGAAGCCAGTTCTTAATTAGGGAAATAATTTACAGGTTTAGAGTAGAAATCTGTCAGTACCAATGTCTTGTAATTTATCATTTTCTGAAAGTAAAAAGTTGAGATATTGGATAATATAATGTTAATTTAAATAAGTAAGATTATTTTATTGTAAGCAATAAAACACTATGTACCTATTTAAAAAATCTGATGCTACTTAAAATATCATTGAGAAATATGATTGTTATTGCTATTAACTAATCTCGTATGATTTCAAACGTTGACTTACTACTAGTTCAATGTACACAGAACTCGATTATCAAGTACTTGAATACCAATGAATCCTTATTGTCTTAGAACAATAAACAGGAGCTGGTGACATCATTGCATAAGCCATAACACACACAAGTGAAAAATTGCCGAAATGATGACAAACGCTAGAACTAAGTAATTTATGGGCCATCCACTAGGACGACCTCAATCAACAATTATTATACTTTGCAACAATGACGCTACAATTGGATAAGTTATTACTGTCGCTACAGAAATTCGTGGAACGAATAAAGTTACAGACTAAAGATACACAGAAAAATATTGTAACCAATAAGAATAACATTGCCTACAAAAATTGGTGATAAGTAATTATAATGATAAGGAAAAAACTGTCATTAAGAAGTAACTGACATCAATTTTGATGAATCTAATGTAAATGATATAAGGTATAACTATACAATTATTGTTAATAAGGTGAAAAGTTGGAATCTATTTTAAGGTCAATCAAGTTAATGGATGCTAAGTTACTTTCAATAGATGCTGTATAGAAAACGGAAATAATTCCTCTGATGTGAAGCAGTTACCTAATTCAAAGTCAACACATTTTTTAAAAATATTATAAGTTGAAAGAACTCTTCGTGAATTCGTGATTCGATTCCGAAGACACCACAGCCTCAGCTGCCCACCTTCACCACTATTGTGATACAATTTTAGTGAGGGTGCACAAAAGGAGACATACTTATCCGATGCGTACCCTACCTACTTAAAATCACTTCAGGTAACAATTATCTACGAGGAGATAAAAAAAAATATTAAAGTTAAATCAAGATCATTTTTATAGCGAACAATGAATACAATATACAAATTCTCCACAGTTTTTGCCTTTGACTATATCTATTGACAGCCTTCATAGGTCTTTGCCCTGTCGCCCATTATAATTCATAATTATAAGTGCAGTAAACTATTTGCAGTGTACGTGACAGATCCATTTTCAATTAGCGGAGGTCGGCAACCCAGGAACACCGGCAGGACGCGCCCATTGTGGCTGCTCGGACTTATTGTCGCTAGTTCACTGACCAATCACCAATTGGGGAGATTATCTCGTTGTCTGATGATAGATTTATGGTCATTGCTCATTGGTGCAATGAGTCAAGGGACGAAGGAAACCTTTGTTGGATTCAAAGTTTAAGGTTCGTTGTCCGTGATCTGTTAATCATGAATATCAAATACACGGAATAAATAAGAAACAAATAAAGTTCCAAAAAAACCTAAAAATTAAAGAGGTAGTTAGTTTTCGTAGTATTTCTTTGGCCAAAATCTTTTTTGTTCCTTGAATAAGTTTAGTATTTTTATGTAGGTTTCTATTTACAATAATCATTGTCAAATTTACAGAAGCCGTCTACATCTAGGTATATCAATAATATAATTAAATAATTACTTATTTGTTGTTTATAGACGACTTAAAAAAAGGTTCTCAATTCGACTGCATTTCTTTTGCCTTTTTTATTTAAGCCTAACGATAAGGCAAACGGACTCCCTAATTGAAAATAGTCGCCGTCACCTATAGACATATATTTGCAACACCAGAAGAGCCGCCATCGCAGGCTTCTGAGGAGAGTTCTTTTTGCACATTTTTGAAGAACCCCATATCAAACTCAGCTTAAACGTAGGTACTACTAGATAATAATTATAATTCCTGTCTAAAACTAACGCAAAAGGTTATCCTCTTCTACAAGCTGTACTTATGTACAGCTTGTAGAAGTGGAAACAATCTCATGTTTAGCCAGGCGTGGCAAATCTGTCTGCGGTTCGGTACCTCTAGTTAGAGTTCCTGGGTTCGGTACCGTACGAACCGCAAGCCATTGTCACTTTCGTTTGCGGGTTTGATTACCATCTACAATACTCATTCAATGTATCTACATAATAATTTATAATAGGTATAGCATACATAACGTTGCTAAAGTTACCCAATTATAACTTAGTAACAGCTTACAACTTAGTTTAAAGATTATGAGGATTATGAATAAAGAAATGAAAAAGTTACACGTACAAGGTTACCTTAGCTTTCGCTCTTACCTTTTATACCGTTACCGATAAAGGTGCAAATAAGATTATTTTTAACATAAAATCAAAACCCCAACTCACAAAAAACTCCTAGAACCAAAAAAGTAAAAAATAATTTAAATCATCTGTAGTCGGCGCTCATATTGGCATAGTTTACTCCGTAATTCAGCGAACTATACTCGTATTATGCGAGCGAAAACCTTTTTATTAATACAATATGTATTTCAATCACTAACAGATGTACGATACGTTCAATAAATATTTCATTAAATAAGTTAAGATTAAATTAAATTTGATACGCTCATAGTGACAGAGATATTTAGTAAGTATGTAACTCTAGCAATCAAATTAAAAACAAGAGCAACCCCAAACAATACAACGACCCAATGATCTACCTGTCCGTTGTTAATACGAGTAACACAGAACTACGTAGAGTCGAAAAAACTAAAAAAAAACAGTTTCCGTTTCTGGCTGCAGTGTCAAAACAAATTGCATTCATAAACAGGGCACAAACAGCTTTGTACAGCGAAATGAACTTTACACCGAAGAGAATAAGTTTTATTATGTTTAGTCAGTGCGTCTGTTTAAATATGCCTTGTGTACAATGGAGCGGAGTGGGCGGCGTGCTAACTTAAAAGCTGCTAGCGATTTTAGAAAATAGATTAATAGACATTACAAAAATATTTTATTGATTTACATGCTTCAATTATATTTATGTGAGCTTGAAATAGTTTTTGTCCTTAAATGAAACCATGTTGCCTAACGTCCGATATTTTTTCTAATATTTAGTTTTGGTATTTGATACTTAGCCAGGCACACATCGAAATGATTGATTTCATTTTATATTTTAGGTTTTCGCATTAGCTGGAAACGTTTTTGTACAAGTCTTGTTCATCTAACACAGTGAATCTTAGACGATCTTTCTAAAAGTTCCTTTATTAGTAAATATTTATTTCGAACTGAGACCATTTTAAAAAGGGGTAGGTGTCCATTTCACCATTAATTTAATCTTTTTTATACATCTGCTGTGCAAAACACAAATCTATAAACTCAATTACTATGAAGGATATTTGGGCTCTTTGTGATATTTAAATAAAATCCGCTTCCGCTCCCGCCAGTGTCTTGCGACCGGCACAGAGGGCGCCGCAGCGGAAGCTCCGCGCGGGTCGACGTTCATTGACGGATCGAGTGCATTCAATCAATGGCGCAGTGCAGTGAAGCCCAAACTGTGCGCCACCTACATGCGTAACCTGATTAATTAGTTTAGAAACTAGTATAAAATTACTAAAACGATGTGTAAACGTGTCCAGTAGTTCTGTTTATTTCAACTAATATTTCATATATCAGATCTGGATTTTAAAGTTGTACTTGAATGAATTTAAAGCTAATCGTATTAAAAAATCAAGTGGACGGTGAAGTGCTATATAATCAATTGCGTTTATATATTGAATACTTATCAAGATTGAGAATCACTGTCCGCTGCCTTTATGGTTTTATGAGTGCGTTACTATAACCCACTTCCTCGCAATAAACTCACGACTAACTCGCGTACAAAGAGCGTTGTTGGGAAAACTCTATTTCTGGTCCATTCCCGCTAAATGTGGGTTAAACAAACCGTACTTCGTTACTCCATAGTTGCAATATACACTACTCGTGCATGTATCTGGTATGTCCGGTTAGTTGGTTTTCTGTTGAATGTCCTTTAATTCTATATTTCGATTGATGAGATCTATCAAATTTGAATTTCGAAATATTAAACTGCCAAGCGACCATACAGTTTACCATATATTGACCATATTTTATTTTTTGACCATTATATTGACCATATGTATATAGACCATATATTTTTTGACCATATATTGACGTCCGTGCCGCCCCCTGGATCCGCCTGGGTCGCCCACCCCTAAAGCCGGCAGTCTACACATAATGAACCCCAAGTAGGACGGAATTCCTTCCTGAGGTTAGCCACAAATGCGTTACCTCTCCGGATAATTACATTAGAACCCCTAGTATAAACGTGAGTCCTTTATTCTATACCACAATCTTTAAAATCTCACAAAAGCGTTTGTAGCGTAGTTTGTGTCACACAAAAGCGTTTGACATTGTAGTTATAACATGTTATAAGGCAAAAAGGAGTGGCGTGACGCCTCAGCAATCGAACCACATAATTTACAATATTTTACTTTACCTAGTTAATGATAGGTGTCACACAACGCCAATTAACACCATTTCGAGCTACCTGTATGATATTAGCTGTCACAACATTAGATTATTACATTATATCATGTTGACAAGGCGAACACGCTGGGCTGAAGTCGGTCGTCGAGGTAAGAATTCTTTTAACAAAGTAAGCCAATCGTGATTTAATAACCAAGTAAGTATAATGTATGTAAAGTCTTGTTGTCCTATTCAGTCCTGACTGACTAGTTCTTAACAGACTTCTCAAAGGAAGAGAGGTTATCTATTCGTCGCGTATATTTTTAGTAGTTCTAGTTGTTGGCAACATATAGATTCGTATGATTCAATAGGCTTTTGACTGGCTTTAAGTTCCATATGGGTCATGAGGTTATTGCCCATATTCAACGCCGAAGACAATCTTATAGGTACAGTGAGACGCTGCTATCTCCTGGATTTTGTCCCTTCGTCGCCTCTTTTGTCAGCAAAAAGGAGTGAGGAGTCTACTTCCTCTGAGTAGAGATTCTTGTACTATCTACGTTAATTTAGTTAAATTAAAAAATAATAATCGTTTCGCAAATTATGCACTGAATTTTGAAACTTAAAGACTTCTCATTGTATCTGTCTTTATGATTGCATAAAAAACAATACGCGAAACTACAAATAAGTAGAAATTCGGCGTATCCGCGCGTATCGAAATTAAATAATTGCACGCCACTCATGACTAACAGTTGCAGTAATTGCAATTCCAGTTTCATACTGCTTTGCATTGAAGCAATTCATTTTAATCACTCTTTTATTGGAATTTCAAGAAATGAACGATTTTTATGATTGTGATTAAAAGTGAATGATACTCAAGTGGAGTTATGTTGGCACGCATCAATGTAATTTTTAAAAACCTGAAGACAATAGTAACTTCAATACGAGTACATTACGATCGTTGCATAAAAACTGCAGAATGCTCATTCAGTTTAGTTTCATTTGAAGTACCTACCTAGTAAGTTTAATCACTTATTCCACCACGGCCACTATAAGTTCACTTAATAGTGGCCTAACTTCGAATTATATAATTTTATTTCTTCATAAGTACCATCATAAGTAGTCATTAGGCACCAATGAAGTTGTAAGACGAAAGTTGTCTACCGGTGGAGAACTTCGTCATATAATAAATCTTAAGTCCACATCGGTAATACCTATATTTTATGTATCTTGAGCTTAAGTTCACATCTCCGCCTTATATTACAACCCTTATACAATATACAATACACTGTCATACCCTTATACAATACACTGTCACCCAAGTAATAAGTAGCTTATAAGTTCCCTATAAAGTTATGTATTCCTGGTGAAACTTCTATCAATATTATGTAGGACCTTCGTTGAGATATATAAGGAGAGTTTTAAAGAAACTGGATAAAACACAAAAAACAATTATACCAGTGTTTTTGGTAAAGAAGAAGAAGAAGAAATCAGTATATAAGGTAAACCTTTTGAAAGTTGAGACGCAAACGAACACTTCATTTGATTTATTTGTATAGGATGTGTAGATTATACAATTGTGGGATAAAGTCAATGTGTCATAACCTGTAGTGTTTCCTCCTTAGCCCTTTGTCCGTTCGCATCGCCTCGCCATTTCTGCGAAGAGCCGTGGACTAGCTGCCCACGCCCACGCCTCACTGAACGACCCTCTTAACGACCACACTCCACACTCGTTTACTATCGTAACATTGCCGGGCGTTACAGTAATATTATTGTTTTGAATGGAGACGTAGACATTAGGCGTAGGTATGTTTGAAATAAAACTTATTTTTTGCAATATAAAAGTGAGCACAATAAGTGAGAACAAATGAGCATGCCGCATTAGAACATCTTTAATAAACGCCACATAAGTTACGTGATTATTATGGTACTTATGTCTGGTGGTACTTGTGTCTCCCGTAACTGATTTACTACAAACATGTCAAATCAATCGATAACAGCACTTAACGACAATATTAAGGCAGATGCAGCGGTGGTGATAACGAAATCGAACCACAGATTTCTACTACCATTAAAAGTACAGTTAGGGTATAATTTATTTTAGCAAATCATTCAATTATCGAATTAATAAAATACACAGTAAAATAAAATTAATACAAATTGTAAAAACAGAAAGTCAAAAATCCAGTAGTCAAAAACTATTATTTTTTAAGCAGATCGGGAAGTTACTCATATTGTAAATAATTTACATATTAATATGAATATTTAAAAGGTCACTGGCTTCGTTAATTAATTACCAAAGAAGTTCGAATAAAAACATCAACTGAATTATGATACCACATATAAACTTATGATACAATTAAAATACAATGTTACATTCCACACATTTTTTGCTCTCATAACTATACTGTACTAATGTTTTTTGCATCATTAACATCTACAGACATCGACCGTGCTGTGGCAGACAAGATCATATTTTTCTATACAATATTTTGAGATTTTCGAGAGTTATACTCTGTCTGCATGGTTACTGGAGATATGTTCCTACATTTAATACACTTTCTACAGTCATAGCCCCAAAGTAGGTTTTTCTCCTGTATCACATACGAATACACAATCACCCAGACTCAGAACAGAAATCTAAATCTATCATTCTCATATTTTTCTGGCCGGGAATCGAACCCAAAACTCACTGCGTGTCAGACCGGTGTGATATTCGCTCGGCCACGCGGGTTGTCATAATTGAAGTTCCATTTTCTTTAAAAGAATATTACTTTGTCTACCACTATACGTCTGTCACGTACGACCAGTAAATGTCAAAGCAGCTTAATTGATTTAAATTACAGCTGAACTTTTCCTGGGAGGAAATCTGTGTCTAGAGGCGTATAGATAATGACGCTGAGTTAGTTTTAAGTATTGTAACGAGGGAAATGGCCCATCAAACACTTGTGCTTGTTTGCCAATTGACAAACACGCAACTATCTACTTGCCATCTATTGCGCTTTTGAATGCGTTTGCTCATGAGTACAACCAACGTTGTTATATTAATGACGCATCACTTGGAAAAGAGGTGTGTACTTTGATTCTAAATGAATTATTTTTGTTACTTGCTATTTATTCTGAATTAATGTAATTATGTATTTGTCTTCCTAATTATTGTATGTAGATATACAAAGTAACTAGTCTATTTCGTTATCCTTTGAATGCCTGTTATCCTTTGAAAATGAAACGTTGTTTAATTTAAATTATTATATTTTCTGCTGAATCTTTAAAACAATCTTACTAAAGAGATTATCAAATCTCATAATGTCGTTAAGCTTGCAAACATTATTTAATGATCTCTGAGTAAAAATTAGATATTATCCTTTCATTTAAGACAATGCTACGAACAATTAACAAGTAGTATTAACTTTCAAAGTTATATAAAGCAATTAGTAGGCGCTCCGGCACAATTCGCATGTCGCGGTCGGGCGGTCATGAGACGGAAAGCGGTAGATCGATCTGTATGATCTCGCGCTCTGCATACTAACTCTGCTACCTACTGCCCTGGTAGCGCATCTGTTGCGTTATGCAAACCTAGTAACTGTAACTGAAATATTCGATAATGTCGTGACGTTAATTGCAGATCATCAGATCAGATTGAATAGAAGTAGTAAACGAGCTGACATCTATGAACATCTGCAATCAATTTCAGGCAAGATTTGAGTTTAACTCGAGGTCATCCAGATAACATTGGATGGAGGAAGTATGTTATTTGGGACGACTGTGGTATTCGGATAAGTACATAAGTATGTCTCCCTTACTCCAACCCCTACTGTACCCTTACTGTATGTTGTGCTCTACTGTATTCTCAAAGCAGCGTTTATAGTAATACTGTTGGTATAGGGCAGAAATAGGTATTATCTGTCATAAGCCACTCTAGATAGTAGTCGCTATAGTTCATAAATGTCGAAATCTATCTTACAGTTAGACACAGATGTATTCTTTTAATACCTATTACAACTGAGGACAAAATTGGAACGGCTCATAAAACTGTAATAATGTCGCTTTACCAAGCCCTTAAAACAACACGCGCACTCGTGCGCTATGAAATACCTTTAAAACATAGGTGAAAATAGTGCTAATTTCGAATTTGAGATCTAACACGATGTCACCGGCCCGCTCTGCATACGAAGCTCCTTATTACCTATTGCCCTGGTACCGCGACAAGCGTTGCCACCGTTACTCGGGCAGTGGTAACTGTACGAAGGAAGCGATACGTGGGAATTGGGAATACAGGCAGGATGTAGTGTAATTATTACCGGGCTGGTCTACATTCAGATCTCATCCTATAGTATCATTCCTTTCAATCATTCTTTCCTAAAGTCTAAAGTGAACTAAGAGGAGTTATCTATTTGTTTATTTGGTATTTGTTACTTTATTTACTTTTAGATAAAATATCGTTGTAAGAAGTACGACGAAAATAATATGGGAGCAATAAGAAAATATACCTGTGCAGTGTGTTGCTCTGTTATAAATTAGTCTGTCAGGAAACATATAACAGGTATCATTAATAACCTTAATTATCTTACATCTTTTTACAAAATAAATTAATTACGTCTCCTAATTATACACTCTAGTTCACGCTTAACTTTAGATTTTCTTGTTGTCTTAATATTCGAGAAATTCTTTAATAATTAAGTTACACGAAAATACTCAGAAACGAGACTTTAGAAACCCCCAATTCAAATGACACAGTCTAATAGAAATTGAAATCGAAAGATTTCACGAATTAAACAGCGATAAACCCCAAAAATATTACTTTCACTCGGTTTCAATTTCGCAAAATATCAAGAATTTTCATTTCACGGTGCGCGGGTATTATGTGGCAATTTTACGAAATTACCCAAACTAGAGAATAATTAGGCTATTACTACATATAGCAGTTTTTAGACCGTTGACATCGAATGCCATTTTTATCGATAAAATAAAATTATTTGCTTTACTTTAATCGATAACTGAATTGAGTTTAAATAAAATATGCTTACGAATATCGCAATTATTCAAAACAAAAGCTATACAGTCAGAAATACATATAATACATATAGGTAGTAAAATGATGGTTTGTATAAGAAAAAGTGTGATCTGATCTGACCAAATCAATCAATCAATCTATCGAATTAAGTCAACAATTCACATAAATATAAGTAGTGGTTCTTATCTAGTACCTTTAATCTTAATGAGTCTCTCAACTGCGTGAGTTTTTATAAGTACCTTAATATTAATTTCTGTAATACTTCAGGCCTAGTGCAGACCGAGCCTAACGGAATATCTTCCGATTCGTTTCCGAATTATCATCACGTCGCTCATCTTATTGTTCTGTTTCTGTTTTTTGTTTTATTCTGTTTGTATTATTAAGTCAACATCTGAGATAAAGTCGTCACAGTTTTTATAGCATTTCTTTGTTTCGTAAGCGGTTACTTAATTTAAACAATTTTCACCGGCGTGTTATTGTCTCGCGTCTTATTACGAACTTTAAGAGTTTTTTTCCATATTTTCCATTTTTTCCATATTTTAATCATACCCATTTACCTCCTCACTTGAAACAATGTTTTACATATTTGCACTTATACAATCAATTTTTTTATAGCAGTATTACATCTAGTCAGATATTTCTTAGATACAGATATCATTTTTGGGTTTAGTCAAGTATTTTTGTAGTCGAGGTACTAGTTATATACGTTTTTAAAATTTTCTTGATTCCTATATTTTTTGCTAATTTTGGTGGTTAGCATTTGAATCTTCATAATTATGATTTTTCAATGATAATGTCTTATTAGACAAATGAGGAAGTAGGTACGTAGTAATTCCATTAGTAATTACGGCCACCAAATGTAATTAAAAGTATTAACATCGAGTCAAGGTCTAGTACAAATTGTTTACGAATAGAGCACATGTCGAGACTATTATAATATGTAGTACATAATAAACATATTGTTATTCTTAAAGAAGATCTAATTAAAATGTTAAAACGAAGAATTGAGTCTCATTTTAGTTCATAAATGCATCCGAATGAAAAGTGAAATCATACATTTTTTTACATATTTCAGTAAAATTTAATTTAAAAATAAGATAAATCATATTTAATATTGTTTTTAGTTCATATTTTTGCACGCATTTTCCGTAAATGGTTTTAGAATTTAGAGCTCGGAATTTACCGACAAAAAATTGCTTTTAAATAGAGACGTCATAAAACAATATTTTTAATAAGGTGGCTACAAAGATATTTTATTTTTTAATGTGTAATACGCATTTATGTCGTAGTCTTGAATGAACACATGTGTGGACATATGTTAGTGCTTGTTTTTTTTCTAAAATAAAGCACTATATCATATTATATGTGCGTAACTGTTAAATGTGGTCGCCAGTTAGCCAGATGACGTACAAATTCTCGACACATGCAAATAAAGTAATTAATCACATATCTATCTTTTTGTTATATTTTGACCCACACAAAGAGACGAGGATAACAAACAGATGATAGAACTTCGTTATTTCTCCTCAACTAGACTATAGATATAAATAACACACAGGTTCATAACAGGATAAAAGATCGAATGTTGATACCCTTCCGGGTACGTTAAGACATTATTTCTCTATGAGTCACGCATTCAATCTGATCGCATTTATCGATATTCAATTTGGAATAACCTTTTGCTTAAACAAGTATGCTAGACAAGGAGTGGTGATAAGTTAAAAAACGGTTTTCATTCTGAAGTCACAGTTTTTCGAATTACCTTTGAAGTAGTTTCTTTAAAGTACCTATGGATATGCCTGCGAGTGTGAAAAAAACGTTCTAATTAAAATTTAAGTCTTTGCTTTGAAATGCTCTTCGGAAGCGTGGTGGACTTTGGTCTAAGCATCTTCCGCTATAATAGGAAACTATTGCTCAAAAGTGGGAGAATGATGGGTTGACAAATAACTAAAGCTATAAATAAAATAGCTTTTTTATATGATCAAAGTAGCAAACGAGTTTGCAGTGCACTTGATAGTAAGTGGCAACTGCCGCCCATGGACATCTGTAATCAACCCTATATAAGATCAAAGTCCTACCTGAGTTTGACCACAGATGCGTTGCTACCCCTGCGGACTGAGCTGGAACGCCTCTGATAAGTATATCTCCCTATCCAAAGCCTTCAGACCAGAACACAGCAGTGCTGAACACTGCTGTTATAAGGCAGAAGTAGGTGTGGCGGTGGTGCCACCGGAGTCGAACTACATAGAGTTCTACCACCTTTAAAACCTAAAAAGTTTATTTACAAAACAGAAAAATGCAAACGCCTGCCTATTTTGAAAATTAAGCTTCTTATTTCAAATAGCAGACGCTCGGCCGAGCACAGATAATAAATGTGGGCTACGATGGGCAGATAAGCCACAATCATTTCTGCCTTTCCAGAGAAAATGTGGCCGTTTTAATTGGCTCAAATTATATTACCAGCGGTAAATACGACGGCGGACTGTTTGTTCTTTATAGTTAAGGTATTAAGAATGAGAATAGTGTAGTGAAATGGAGCGATGGTGACGATAAGTTGAGATGCGTGCGTATTTACGCGTATTTTACAACGGAAATGAGATGATTTTATTATCTTCCCAGCGATGTTCACTGAACGCTTTTCTATTTTGATATCCGAAGCGACAAGTTGTGTTTCGAGGTCTATTCGTTTTGTTTTATCGTTAACATGAGAATCTACTTCGCTCGCCACTGACTGACTAACTGACATAATTTGTTACTTTACAGTTAATTGGTGATAATTTAGCGTTCTATATACAAGTATTTGATCATTGCTTCTACTAATAGATTGGTAGTTTGTACTGTACTGGTTGTTTATTTTAAAATAAGCTTCATTTTGAAACATATACACTATGTGTATTTATTCTCTGGCGCTTAAAATTTAAATCCTGGGAATAAGTAATCTATTTTTTTTTCAATAGGTTTGCCCGCGGCTTCTCACGCATTAAATTACATAACATACGGACCCAAACCTTCATCTTGAATCACTCTTTCTATTAAAAAACGCGTTAAAATCCGTTGCGTAGTTTTAAAGACCTAAGCATACATAGGGATTCACAGCGGAAGGCGACTTTGTTGTATACTATGTAGTGATGAGCTTAGCATGCTGAATATACTCTGTCGGAAGGCGCTCATCTCCTGGCTCTAACCTCATAGTCCACTTACATCCAGAGGAAGAGAAACAGTGGTGGTATTCCAGGACAAATACAATTTTGCATAAATGATAAACAACAATCAGCAGAAATACTTTCAGTTTCAATTATAACAATACGATAACAACGTAATATGAACGCGATCGTTCGTCGGCTATAAAATATTGAGATACTATCGTCAATATTAAATGTTACACAACAATGAACATTGTTCACATCTAGTAATGACCAGGATATACACAAGGATTTATAAGTGGCCAATTTACTGTTTCAAACTGCAATTATTATCGATTACCAATCGATACAATATTGAGATATGAAAATTTAATCGTGACGGTAGGCAAACGAGGCTTGTCTACATTTTAATGTGTTACGAGCTACTGTGTTTTGGTTAAAAGTGTGAATTGAATTGTTCAGAGACACGAGGCATTCCAACTTAGAAACAAAAGTAGCATTTAGTGATGTGGAGTTCGCAGGGGTAGTTCTCAAAGATATAGATCTTCGATATTCGAAAGATATAGATCTCGAGTATTACCTGAGCTCATCCCTATGGATGAGTCTTATTATGTGAATCTTATTGGGGGTTTATTACAGTTGTCCAAGAGGAGCAGTACTTTCCATCAGGCGCATTGCAAGATCGTTTCCTCTTACTCTATAAAAATCAAACCATCAACGTAAAAAATCCAATTATAAAGATGTGAATGTAGTTTGTCAATCAGCCTGTTTCTATTGTAAAGATCTGTCCTCGAGTACTATAAGGTGTTAGCACAGCACAGCCTCGTTGGACTAATTAATAGTCAATCGAACCAATGTCACGCCACTAATCCGCTTAGCATCGGTAATGCCAGGCTATTATCCAAATGGGCCAACTGGCCACTCTAATGTTGAGCTTTGTGATACCGCTTATTATGTTGATATAATTGATTGAGTCATTGTTGGGAGCTTGTCGGGTTTGTTTGGTTGAGAAATCAATTACGATGTGATGATATTTGAAAAAATAATCTTATCAGAGGTTCTAAGGGTTGGGAAATGAATGTTAAGAAGATACTATATACCATGCAAAACATAAAGCTTTCAAAACTTTTCCGTAAAAATTGCTTAATTAGTTTATTTTAGACAAACAGACATAAATAGTAAAAGAACAATAAAAAAATTGGTTTCGACTAAATAAAATGAAATAGATTCAGGTACATAGAAACAGATAGGTTAATAAATAATTGAATCGAAAAAAGCTATAAATAAAATCAGTGATCTTGTGAGGGCACCTAGTAAACATAAATAACGTACACACTATCAATTGTTACCCCATTTCTGCTCGTATACATGGAAAAAGCAATGTTGGCCGTAAAGCCTTCAACGGCTAAGTTGTATCCATGTTTGCCGTAATGTCGTTTTGCCGCGGCTACAGCACATGTCGCTCGCCGGCGGGCGGCAATTACGCTAATACACCATCGAAGTAAGAACTCACTTTTCATTTATTTATGGCACGTACTGAACTCGTTGCGATTCAATCGCCTTGATAAATAAAATTAACATAACTTAAATTTTCAATAAATAATTATACTTTTTCCTTATTAAATAAGACTGTATACTTATTTTGGTTTGCTATAAAAGTAAATGGTCTCAAGCTATTACATAAGGCGTTCAAATTTAGTCTTCAAGCGTAACCTTACAACTTACAACACTTGTGAAGTTGCGATCGACTTCGAGTGGTACTTTAAATAGAGGTTCTACTCCTTTGAGATTCAAACTTCAGGAGCTGTTTTGAGAGCTGGTATGTGGGATCATCGGCTAATTGGGCTATCAGTAACAGGTCTTATTCGGAAACCAGAAACTTAGTAACATTGAGTAATAGGTTTCCTCGATATACGAGTACTATGTAACTAACTAGTATGATCTACCTTAAAAGTTTTGGTGTGGTAAAGACCTACCTAAAAATATAATCTTGACGACGCAAAAATATACTACAACAAATATATGAAATTTCAGACACGAACCATAATAGAAAACTAAGTGATTACCTTGTAGAGATGTTCTGAAGACGGGAAAGGCTTGTTATATCTCATACGTCGCTGACGGCTACCATCGGTCGTGGACGGCTAATTAGAGGCGTATGCTAATAACTAGCGGTTTCTAATGTTTTATTGCGAGCCATATGTTTAATTCACGTATATCGTAGTCATTACACTTTCTTCGGCACGTATGAAATGGTTTTCATATTTCGTTTTGGTTGGAACTCAAAGGGAAATTATTTTTGAACTCGGCATGGAATACTATGTTTGTGCCTTTGAAAGGATTATTCGCAGCTTCCATAGTAATTTGAATGTAAAATCTACTTTTAAAATCTTTTCTGTTTACCTGGCTGAGTTTTATTTGAAACCGATATTTGTTCCAGGTTTTTTTCACGGAATAGAACATGTTTTTCTATTTTGGTTATACCTTACTAATTACATTTTAAAGCTCAAGAAACTATTTGAATCTATCTCTCTTTGTCTGGTTAGTTTAATATTGGACACGTATCATTTTTCTTGAATTTTCCGGGAATTTGCAGGTAATAACACAAGCTTGCCTCTGCTTTTATAAAAGACTTACGACGGTTGAAAGCTTATACATATAATAATATCCTAAGCGATCTGACAATTGAAGAGTACAATCAGTCCTCATCCTCGTAAGTGTTTCCGATGGCCACATTGGTTTGCGGATGCGGGGTTATTGTTTGAACACAACGAAAGCCACTCCATCAAATATAAGTTGAAGCGTTTTGCGCGATAACCGTTACCGGTGGCCACTGAAACAACCGGTCGCACGGACGATTTATGTGGGCATGTGTGTTTGTAAAAAATGTTTGTTAATAATGTTTGTTAATATTGTTTGTTAATAATATAATGTTTTGAACTAGATCTTTAGCATCCAGTAATATATCTGAATTTATGGCTACAGTTTAATAATTACGGAGTACAATAACGTCATTGAAGAATTTTACGATGTCTTTAGCAGTTTATCACATCATTTATAGTTTTCTAATAAATATTTACTAAAAAAGGAATACCTACCAGAAATCCTAATATGATCACACGTGATCAAAATTAATATCAATCTTTAGTATATTTACCCATGTAATATTCTCGTTTTAATATTAGAAGCCATCTAAATGAAAAGTTAATAGAAATATAAAGTGAGATTTACCTACACGTACGGTCGTAAGATACGTTCAAATTACAGCATAGATAAGGGTTCAGGTAATATTCGCATGTCACAGCATAAGTGTATGATTACACCGCTATCTAATGTAACATCATCGTAATATCTCGCGTCTAGACGGGGATTACAGCGGCCATAACATATGGCCTCTAATAACAAAGTCTAGTGTGCCGCAAGGGACATCTCTTGCACCTTTTATTTTCCTACTTCGCTTATAACCACCTTTATTAATGTTTTGTCGTAAGTCATGTTCGTGTCTGTTTTTGCTTGATTATCCAACAGATTGTGAAGGTCTATATAATGTATGGGTGTAAATAGATATCATTATTTTATGGGTATCGACAAATTGGTGTTTTTATTAACAGCTAATAATAACTTTGGAGTGATAAGAGTATAAGTTGCGATAAATTAATATGAGAACGAATTTCTTAATACTTGATGAAGGATCACACTAAATGTTACTGTAAAATATGAGATAAATAAAATATGATAACGATAACAGTCCGGAAGCAGTTCCGTGATAAAAAACAAACACCAATAAAATTACGAAGAAATACAATATTAATGCACTATTCCATTAGCAATTCCCCGAATCGCCTGCCACACCTGTCGGGAACACCCGCGCTGCACCACATCAGATTATACGCCGTGGCCACTAAACCCGAGAACCTATAAATATGTTTAGTGTGGCCATGCCTCTTAAATCACGGACGATATAAAAATTAACACAGGATAGGACACATCAAACGATATGCATAAAACCGCAACGAATGGTTTCGTTGTCGACAAATTATGTAATTATACATTTCTTCGTGTTAAAATTTATTTCACTTCAGTCAAATGGATTTTATTAGCAAAATTAGGTATATAGACAGTTAGTTAGCACACTATTCTTATTAAGCTTTTTAAACTCTTTTATATTAAACATTTAATTTCAGTGATCGTTTGATAATTTAGTTAATTTATATCCTCGCCGAATTTATTAATCTGAGCTTTTCGAGTGTTTATTATGCCTTTATTCAAAACTGTAAATGAAGAGTTACTACAAAATCCTAAAAAATAACTACACAAAGAATATTAAAAAAAACATCGTATTGGTACAGTAAAAAAACAAATAGATATATGTAATATAATAAACTAAACGTGTTATGTCCTTACACACTGGTGCAATACCGTAAGCACGTCGGCGCGTGCGCAGCGTGAAAGTGTGCGTAATTAAATTAGGCGCGCGCCGGAAAGCGGAACTGATTGCGTCACGCCGCCCATCTTCTGGGCGAAGTGGGCCACCGCCGAAATGGATCTAAGTTAACAGGTAACAGTTTCGCAACTTTGTAGTTTGACTGCAAGAACCGCCCGCTAAACCACCCCAGTAAGCCCTGCCATATAGCCAGTTAAGCTATGGTCTGGCTCGAAGAATGCAGAGACAGTTTTGTGATGCTGGCTTGAAAGCTTTAAGTTTTTTCTATAAAGGTAAAGGCTTAATTTTTATTTCATATGTAAAACGTCGGTGATTAACTTCAAATACGGTACCTTTTCAATTGAGAGTTAATTAGAAATAAATTGAAACTTGATGTCAAGTTGAGTGAAAATCTTCCGATTTTATTTCGAACTCAAATAAAATGTATTTATCTATATCTTACCGGCGTCCCCTGGAATCGTTGAACAACAAGCTCAATGAGTACACAAAAGAGCGAGGGACCTTGACTTTTCTAGTCGTGATTGAACGACTCGAAATTATATAAAAATCAGAGAGATAATTTTAAAAGTGCATTACCAAACCTGACCTTATGAGACGATCATCGTGATTGTGTCATCAGCGATTGATAGATAAGAGTAAGACAAGGTGAGAGCTGATTAGGCAGTACGGTGCTGATTTATGAGATCATTGTCTTCGCTATGGAGATGAGGGGTGACGTCACTGACCATCTGCTGGACGACACCATTAGCGTTGCAGATCCTCCTTGAAATAATTACTAGTGTTTACGTTGAAGGAAACAGTATTTGACTTTTCGGTGTCCAAATTGCAATGAAAATAAGAGTAATGATCGACAAAAGGTGCTTTCCGATAACATTTTTTCAAGATTAGGGATACTAATTTTTCATATGGCATAAGAAAAGTTTGACATTTTTCTCATCTATTGCCGCTATCTTTAAATCCCTTTAAAATTTAAAATGCATGAAAATCAGCTACTCATGAGTCCTTTAGACTCAAAAACCTTAAAAAGTAATCAACGTCAGGGGTATGTGCCATTCATAACCCTTTTGGCACCCTTTTCAAATCTCCCCTATGCTCCCCAACACGAGGTTAAAAGCTACCCTGATGAAACGGGATGCGGGTCCGTGATTCTAATAAACGCCCCAATTTTGGCGGCAGTCTTTCAATAAATAAACGGATTTTTGGGCCCCAGTGGAATGAACCACTAAGGCAGAATAAAACAGTAAATTCGCTACACGAAAGAGATACTTTTTTATTTAATGGAATAGTAAATGTAATAAATAGAAAAGTATCTGCCTTTGGTTTAAATAAGAAGGCCTTATACAATATATTTGCAGTTCAGTCACTATTACAATAGGGACCTAGCTAGTATACAGATCTGCTGACCTGAGGAAGACAACGGAAACCCGCTGCATTCATAAGGTACAGGACCGGCTCGAGTAGCGTTAATTAGGAGAGGCTGGTGGTTAGATGGATGGATACGTTGAATGTTAACATTTCTGTAAGGCATGTGTTAAGATGCAGGAGTTGCCACACATACGATAAAAATGTATTGTAAAAAAAATTAAGATTTTATTAATAAATTTAACACAAGAAAAATGTTGGACAGTAATAAGTCGAATAGAAATAACTATTCTCCATACAAGACATAATGCATAACGACATTATGCGGCCGGCCGTGACGGTATGATAATGAATCATAATAACGGTAACGTTATTATTGGCGCGTGTCACTTTATGACCGAGTGTGTGACCTGTGACGTCATTGTTCGTGTTATGGGTCGGCTTTTAATTTACTTAATGTTTAGTGACTTGGGAATTAGATATCAAAGTAGCAAATGATGAGCGTTGTATATTGTCTAATGAACTAAAACCAATAAGGTATACTAATGTCATGTCAGAGCTAAAAAGTGATAGACATTCATAATTACAAGTACGTAAGCCTTACAATTTCTAGATTTTGGAAAAGCAACGCAGTTTTTTCGATCTCCTTGACCTAGCTATTTCCCACAGAGTATATAACATACTGAATATGTGAGTTCTCTCATTTGTGGAAATAGGCTATTACATGACATTAGCTTTGACAGCTCTCTACCCTTTGACTCGTATTTTGATGTGCCAGTGTGCCATTACTTAAGTATATTGTCAGAATGTTGAGAGCGCGTCAAAGATTTAACTTGTTCCTTCAAAACTGTAGTTGTTGAGTTATGTAATGCTTCTTGAACTTATATGCTGTACGGTAGAGTCCAGTTACCTCAAGCTAAGGTTACAACTTAATGTAATCGCCCCTTAGGGACTGATTATACTTGTAAAAACAGCAGAGAATAATGTATATTTATGAGAATTTCTGCAATAAATATAGCAACGTTGATAATGGATTTTCCTATCATAATTTTATTTATGTGTTTGTAAGCTAACTGTGTATCTAACTAAGGAGAATAATGATAATTTGTACAATAATTAATAGGTAACAAGCGACGCCAAAACTCCATAACTTATAATAGAATCTCCCAAACATGACCTAGATCTTAAATGTAATCAAATAACAATAATACCACGCAAAGCATAATGACATAACGCGATCAAGAGCTGTGAATGATAATAACGGTATCGTAATACTATATTTTATTGCAAGCGCTCACAACTCATTCGTGATTGTGACTTCATTTGAGTGTGACCCGTAATTTATGAGTACGGTCATGCATAATTATATTATTTGAGTATCGAGACAAGTGCGATTAAATTACTATACTTAAAGTTTTATGGATATCACTTTAAAGTCTTGTCGTGAATTTTGTTACTCGACTATTATGTGATAAATGTCATAATAACTAAATTCACACATTTACGATACCTACAATACGATATTGTTTACATTTATATTTACTTATTAGTTCTCTCGGCGCATTAATTTAATTGAAATAATAGGCGACCTATAGGACATACAGTTCTCATAGTTCCCTCATTATGAACAGAGTTTAGGATATTCCTAATACGCAACTATCAGGCGTGTAGTGTAGGAGGATTTACGATGTTTTCTTTAATGTTTTATTTGTTGATAATAATGGTATATCAATGATAGAGCATCGACGTCCAAACACAGTTCTGCGAAAAACCAAAATTGTATTAAATACTAGTTTTCGCCCGCGGCTTCGCTCGCGCTTATGAGTACATTCGCACAAAGAGACCGTAGGTATCAAAGTAGGTTGTAGGTATAAAATAAACTTTTCTATCCCTCGGGAGTAGTACGTTTTTTCGGGATGAAAGGTACTCTATGTCCCGTTCTGGACCCCTTACTATGCATGTGCAAAATTTCATAACGATCGGTTAAGTAGTTAAAGCGTGAAGGCCTTACAAACAAACAAACAAATAAACGGACTTTCGCATTTATAATAATTAGGATATTCGTTTTGTTTTTATCTCAAAACACTTAGAACCGTTTAGCTTTGAGAGAGATCTATTACCAGCACTACAATACCACAGCGCCACCAGCACGCACCGTGTCGGAAGGCACGCGCCGTGACCGTGACGCGGCCGTCACGACTGCCTCTGCCTTGTTAAATGCTAATCGCGCCTTAACACGGTTTTTGTTGTTTTTTGTGGAAATAAGTAGCACATTATCATGTTTACTTTGAACCATGATAGACCAGTGGCCGCTTAAGTACCAATTGACCCCTGATTTTTCGTAGTCATAAACGTATTGTAAGAATTGAATTGAATAATTTACTTCCAAGGTTAAGTAGACGTACTATGCTGCAATATTTATGTCCCAATACTGGACACGGGACTTTCCATCTGACAAAGACTGTTCATCCCATGCCGCGGCGTGACTTCGCCGCATGATAAAAGGATCTACGGGTTTCGAGTAAGTCCTCCTTACCCGGATAATTCCCCTCAGTGAACAGGTAACTCACTTGAATATATAGAAAATTACACTGCTCACTCCTCCATAAGGCCTCCATAACTATGGGAAGCCTGGAGCGTAGGTACTCCAATACGCTGTTATTGGTGAAAGAGGTTGCTACCCTACCGCACTGTACTAAGAGTGGTAAATTCAAGCTCTAGATAGCTTGAATTTACCACTCTTCTGCGATGAAAACCGTAGCAATAGGAACGTAAAGGTGATGGTGATGTGATGGACCTTTTTCCGTCCAGTGATAGTTTCAGCGTAAATGTCCCCTATTTATAAAGTAGCTATCCAAATAAATACCTCACAATATGGAATAGCCACGTGTAGCTAATTTTCGTTTTAACACTGTCCGCAGATCTTTAATAAAAATCATTCACTAACTATTTATCTATACAAATAAATAAAATTGAAGTGTCTGTTTGTGATTTCAAAATATTATTTTTTTACTCAGTGCATATGAAAGTATACAGGATACCTATAACGAAAATGCAATTAAAAATTTTTTTGTCTGTCTGTTTGGCTGAGCTAATCTTCTAAACGGCTGGACGGATTTTGACGGGACTTTCACTGGAAGATAGCTGAAGGTCTAAGGCGTAACATAGGCTACTTTAATTTTTGAAAAATCCATTAGCGCGCGCTCCACGCGCATGCGCGCGCCGTCGCGGGAGAGCGGGATGACATTTATGTTCAAATATGTATTCATTTTTACTTTTTAAACGCAGGTGAAACCGCGTGGTTCAGCTAGTTTTAAATAAATCATTAACTATTTATTTATTTTTGGATATTTTTATGCAAATTACCCAAAGAGACCAGGAACACTAAATTTTGAAATAAAACAACCACTTTCTATTTTCAACATTTTACGACCATAAACACTCTGCAGAAATTTATATTCACTACGTTTATATTTGTAGTAGGTACCCAAATATATTGCGAGTAAATTATTCAAATTTTAATGACAACTTGACAAGAGCATGCCAGATACATATTTACATAGGATTACATATTCTAACACAACTATACTTTACCTCCTGTTTTGCTCATAAAATAATGTTTTTTGACAAATATGTATATTTCATTTAGTTCTACATATAAATAAATAAATGTCTCAAGAATTTTTCTACACAATTTTATGTCAAGAATACAATTTAAAGTTATAACTTTGACAAATATAATAACAAACAGTTAATCACCAAACAGAAATATTATCTGGCGTAGGTAATCATGCGTAGTCATACATCCAAATGTATGACTACGTATTTATATGTGCATGCATGATTACGTTCAAAAGAATTAAGTCAATAATTTAAACAGACATTTTTACAGAAGGATTATTCAAATGAATATCAAATATTGAAGAAAAAGTTATTTACTTAGTATATGGACTTCTTATGTTATATTGAAGTATTGGAAAGTATTTTTACCTACCTACAAACCACACAGATTTATTTAAACGCACCTACCTACTAGTTTACTATTGTTTGGCAAGCGCTGCTTTCATGTCGCCCCTAACAAAAAAACGCGTTCTACATAGCCCCACAGTGGGATTTTCTCTTATTTCGTGGATGGTACCATGGACACACAAACACATACGAATACACAAACACCTAAACCCAGAACAAAAATCTAAATTCATCATTCAGATGTCTGTCTGGTCGGGGATCGAACCCGGGACCGAATACCAATATAATATCTGCTTCGCCACGCGGGTCGTCTCATCATCATTGCTTAAATAAGAGAGGTAAAAGCACAAATATTCACTTTAAAATAAAATATTGCCCTTTTAATATACAATCGTATGTATGAAGATCTACTTATACATTTTACCATAAATAACAGCTTAATGTATGCAAACACTGGACAACGCAGATAATTAAAATCAATTAAACGCTAATTAGTATTACTCAATAAAAACACTCATTGCCAATGAGATGGACAAACGGCCATTCAAGTTAGAATCACTCATTTTAATTCTAATTAGCGCCGGTCCATCGTGAAATAAATAAATCAAAATTTAATCAAACCTAATTACAATTTTAATGGATTAAATTAAAACGGTCGTGACATAATTGAAATACATATACAGAAAAATAATAACAATCTAAATCTGCTTACCTAACTGATTAACATAAATGCAGACAAGTATGCTAAATATATTGGGTTCTCAAATAATAATTTAAGCATGATTAATATTTTATATAACATATTATATATTTAGTGTTATAACGGAGATTGTTACTTAGTATAGAAGAGTTTCAGTTGGAATTTATGAGTATTTTCGTGTGCAAGAGGCGAAACCGTTCAACTATACTTTTATCCTCCTTGTTATTAAAATAATTTAATCATTAAAATAAGAACAATGTGATACGTGTGTGATAGGTGATATCTTCATAAGACTTACAATTCGTTTATTACTTGGCAATCCATCTGATATATTGTACCCGTAGTTGTTAAATGTTGTATCGTGTTGTAAAAAAACCTTAATATTGTATTCAACTTGAATTTTAGAGCTAGTCATATGAGTGGCAGCAGTTCGACGCTTTTATAAGAAACCTGTGTTGATGCTACCGCCATACGCGAATAGCTTACTTATACAACAATCATTCATTGCGTTCCCGGGTAACTTCCCGGAAGGGAGCCCTGTCATCCCTTTAATGTAACCACTACCCACGTATACCTCTACGTATCCTCCGTTTCCAATGTTTGCTCAAAGGAAGCTAACTCCCGTACTCCCGGCCCTCGAGGGCTTTGTGAGAACCTGTCACACGGGAGGGTCCGGGAACAAAGGGCTTCATCATTGCAAAGACAATTATCTTTAACACGGATACGCGTACGTCTAGATTCTTAGGGTTGTACCTACTTAAATAGTGCTACAGTCTGCTTATTTCAAAGTATTAAGTTCAAAGTATAAAGTATATAGTAAGTCGGTATTAAGCAGAATAAGTGAACATATTACTGATTTAGGTAAACTTAATTCGTATAACTCAGGAACGCATATTCGAACATATTATGTATGATAAAAATGCAAACAGAATTTTTTAAATGGCAGAATACCTACTTATTGTTATTGTATGAAGGGTACCTATTTCGATTAATATAATGAGTAAGTATTATTGCATAACAATTGTGTGCGCAATATACATTTGTTATATAAATAATATCTGCTAGTAATTAATAACAATACCAAATAGATCAATAATATTTGCACATAATGGCGCCATTACGTTGTCTGTGTCAAACTGCCGAAATAGTGATAACGCGACGAAGAATTCATTCCCACTTTTATTATTAGAGTTCTAAACAGAATATAATGAAAACTGCACTGCAGTTAGCGTAACGTAGAACCTTGTGGTTCGACTCCGGCGTCACCATCGCCACACCTATTTCAGACTTATAACAGCAGTGTTCACCGCTCCTCTGTTCTGGTTTGAAGGCATACCCTTCAAGTAAGAGAGACAAAGGTAAGAGGACTTATTCGAAGCGATCCAATTTAGTCCGCGGGGTTGCAACGCATCTGTGGTTGATTACGGATGTACTTGGGCGGCAGTGGCCACTTACCTCATGTGGGTTGCATGGTCGTTTTTTATTTTCATCATAATCATAAACAGTTAATCGGCACTTGCCCAGTAGACTATGCCAGTAGTGTGTACTGAAACTATACCGTTGATTTTTTTTTATTCATCGGTATGCAAACCAGGGACAATCCAAATGTGAGCTATAAACCATAAACCGTGCAACGATCCCTCGCGCGGTGGGCCTTATTATAATAGGCCAAATTTGGAGCGACCGTTTATGGCCGATCACACACACTTTACTACTAAGTTTGTATACCTAATGTAAGATTGTATGATGTAGGTACCTATATATTATCGTTGTACTCGTTTGTAGATATGGGATAGAAATATATTCATACCAATTTATTTATTGTCACATATGAGTTAAACATTATTATCCTACTTAAAACATTTAAGGCCTTTAGGCCACAATCACAAATTGTTAAACCAAATCTTTCAGAACTTACTCTAAGGAATATCAGGTCTGTAATTTTCCTCAAAATTTATTTCTTCGCTGTTTACTGCACTAACGAAAATTCGAATATCAAACCCTTGAGAGGCAGGGCTTTCGCCTTTGGCCACAAGGAAGTATGTACCTCACGAAACTAAATACGGCTACCGGTAACTCGGTATAGTATTTATTTAAACGCAGACTTTCTTTATGCTCTTTACACCTGGTCCTATTGGCCTTGTTTTACCCTCTGCCTCTGCTAAAGCAAGGCAAGAGCTTTTCAAAGAATTTTAAGAACTCAACATATCCTTTAATTATATTGTAATAAAATTAAAGAATAGGTATGTGACGGTAAGATTTTTTTTTTCTATACCTACCTTAAATTAGGTTTAGGTTAGGATTAGGTTTCAGTTTAATAAAAATAGTCTAATCTAATATGTAACGTAACTTCTGCAATTCATATTCGACCTGTTTCCAAATCGCAATCAAAAAAGTACCGTATGTACCATGCCCATTACTAGGCCGGTATTATAATGGTCCGAAAATGGCGCATGGGCTCTGACTAAGCAAAGAAGATAAGCGGATAGCCCGGCGTTTATTCAGGGCGCGTGTAGAAAGCGGGCGTTTCGGCGAATACGACTTTAAACTCTATCCTGTAGTCAGTTAAAAACTAATTTTGGATCCGTTAATCCAGTGGTAAGATTACGTTGTGACTTCGTTACATAAAGGTCCTTTTAAGGAAAGTAATGCCATTTCTAATGTCTATGTTCACTAATTGGTGCGGACAAGCCGCGCGACTCGTTACCTGATTCTGTCAAAATTGACATAACTGACCGAATTGGAACTGTTCGCAATAACTTTGATAACTGGTTCAAGTGCCCAAGATAGGGATGTCGATCTGGTGTCGGTTAATCAAAGCAACGATATTTGGCATAAAAAAGTTAAATGTTTATCCTTTACTCGACCTTAACCATTTTAATTAATGCAAAATATTGAATCGATCTAGCGAATCGACCTTAGATACCATTATCGGCAAAATCGACTTTTCTGTTATGATTAAAAAAATGCTTATTTCTTGTTTATCCTTTTTTCGTCAACGTCATGGTCAGCATACAAAATTTTTCGTAGACATACCTATTCTCAAAACACTTATGGAAAAAAAAAACGAATAAAAAATAATCGATAACTTCTACTTCATCAGACATTATTTCGAATCGATATTTTCCGGGAAGAATCGCCATCCCTAGCCAAAGTTAAGATTTTTTTCCGATACGCTCTATTAAAATATTTAGTATCACGCTGAAATGTATTAACGGTCCAATCACAACAATGAGATCAACAAAAATAAAATAGGTCTAATGGTGGTATGGCTCCATTATGATGGTTTCACTGCAGCAATGTTATAGCGGCTTAAGCTGCTTTACAAGCGCTGTTCCGATCTGGTTGCAATGATCAGAGAGGCATGTGAAAGCCTACGAGTATGACGCACACGTTGCGACTAACTCCCTCTCTTCTAATGGATGTTGTAGGGAATGACTAAGGGACAGACTCCAAAAGATAAGCAGCAGTGTCTTCCTGTACAACATCCAAACCCTCTGAGGTCACCAATGTCAGACGCGGTGACTATTGGCATTACCTCCCCTAATGGGATCCGCCAGTGGACTTTAGACGCTTTCAACGTCTAAAACGTCAAAGGATTTTCTCCTGTGTCGTGGGTGCCATGGACAAACAAAGACAAATGCACAAACACCCAGACCCAGAACAGAAATCTAAATTTATCATTCTGATGTCTGTCAGGCCGAGAATCGGACCCGGGACCCACTGCGCGGCAGATCATTACGGTGACCGTTCCGCCATAGGGTCGTCATATAACATTGATCCCGAACTTGATTATCGTATAACATTATTATCAAGCTGCCCTTAACACTGCAGTGATTATAGTTTAGCTACTACGCATAGCATATGTATAAGCTCATTGTAAAATGCATGTTATTATAATAAACGGTAATATTATCATAATTGAGCTGACTAGCGGATGGTTTCTAGTCGTCCCGGGGCTATGGGAAAGCTAACATCTATACTGTTTCAATGCACAGTGGTAAAGCCGCAGTCGGTGGTAACACACAGCCGCAAACCACAAGCATTCACTTAATTGCTTTACGGTGTTCTATCCACTGTCCCACTAAAACATTTTTGTAGGCAAGTTTCTATATGGAATGTGGTTGATTTTGGTGCCTTAGGAATTTACTATTTAGGTACTGCTATTATATGCAGTACCTATATAAACTAGGTGTGGTAAGGGAGAAACACATATCCGAGATGTTTCTGTAATCAATATTAGATAGTAGGTACTCTAGGTAATCATATCTGGACCTAATTTTGTTGAAGTCGACGGACACCAATGGCCTCGTGTCATGAGGTGAAATCCTTTGCTACTTGTATAATTAAAAACAACTCTGATAAATAAATTCTTCTAACTTCCTTTCTCGTGTAAGCAACCCCTTAGGGAATAACCAGCGGTAAAATTTTCAAAAGTTTGAGAAAATTATATTAATAAAACAAAAAAACCTGATTTATCACCGCCACCCTCGTGGAGTTAGCTACTTTCCTAATTTCAGTTTCGTTTTCCCTGGGATTGAATTAATATATCCTTTGAGTTAAAGTATATAGAAAATACATATGAATGTAGTATGCATATAAACACGAGTACCTACACTTTTTACACTCCTTTTAATAATCAAATATTTTTAACTGTAACGATTCGTAAACGTCCACAGTGGAACTTGTCACATTATTGGTATTTTATCCCAGAGAATTAATTTAAAGCACAATAAGGTAAGATGACATCATTTACTCGTCAATAAAATGGTAATAAATCGACTTAACTTTCTTGAATAACATATTATTAGAATTTAATTTTTAATAAAAGTTATACTATGTAAAAATTCAAAAACAATTACATTGTTTCACTTTTAGATATAGTTTTCTGCTTAATACCTACTATAAACAGTGTTAATACGATGCTTACCAATAGTCACAGCGCGGCTGGCATGGCATATCGAACGACCACAGTGGCGAACTGAAACAATTAAAATAACATATAAACTTGCACTCAAAACTGATAACCTTCTCCTTTCAGGAGTGGATTCAGAATGAACTACGATCATTATTTGCTTTATTGGATTGCGTGTGTTCCTTCAAATGATTTTAAAACACAGGAATATAAATTTGGAAAACGCATTTTAAACGTAAATAGTGTATGAGAGTATAGACTTCTTGTACCAAATATGTATTAATATTTGGGGTACTTGACAATGGCCTTAATAATGACAAAGTTATTATTTTAATTCGGTATAAAAAATAAAATACAAAAAGTATATTTCTGTCGAACGTTGAAATGTTTGACCGCCGCAATCAACTTTCTAGTTGCGGCTGGAATTGCCTTTCCGGGACCGTTATCACTCAACTGCTCCCTTTTAAAAACGAAAACACTTCAAGGATTTGTTTTACACTACAACATATTTGGTAATTGTAATTTGATAACGTCGTCATTTGATAACGGGTCTCTTCTGTGTGAGAGAGATTTAGGCCATAGTTAGATATGATCCAATATTAATTATCAATTCTCTAAAAGAATTATCAATTCTCTAAGAGGTTCAACACAGGTGATCAGATCGACTCATGAATGATAAAGAGGAATGAATAAATAACTCAGGGATGTTATGCAGCTCCATAACCGGAACCGAAAGTTAGGGATATCCGAAAAAAAAAACTTACGGATCCGAATCCGATATAAAAGTTTCGAATAATTTCAGATAAAGCAGAGTACACATACACCTAATATGTATACAATGACAGGTTTTCACCCTACCGAGCCGACATAGTGATCGTGTACGTTCCTTAATTGCAAATAGTAAATCATTACATCATTGTACATACTTTATTTCTCTTTTACTATTCCTTGGAAATCCTTACCCGTAACCGAAACTATTGAATAATCAGAAATAATTTCATATCCGTAACCGAATCCGAAACCGGTTTTTCTTCATATATCCGTATCTATATCCAGAAACCGAAATGTCATATCCATAACATCCCTAATATAACTCGTTGGTTAATTGGTCGTCTAACGGTGTATGACGCGGTTATCGGTGGCGAGCCTTGACCGTGGGACCGCGCCCGGCGCCAGCGAGAGTAAAAACCGAACGTGGTTACATCTCACGTCATTTGATACGCGGTAATTGATTCAATCTGAGCTTTTAATTAGGTTCACTAGCGTTTTCGGGGTTGTTTGCTCTATTGTATTGTATGAAAGTTGATCACTTACCAACTTTTGCTACTTGGTAATGTAAAAAACTTTTTTTTTGTTAATCTGAATAGTTTTATTATAAGAAACCAAACAAAAGTAATAACAAACGTCAAATGTGTGTAAAAATCGAAAATCGAATGGTAGAAGGTAAGTTTCGGTGTGTATTTGAGTATTGAAATAAGTTTGATTTTATATTACAACACTGAAAAGGTTAAAATCCTTTACTTTCCTTTACGACTGTATATATTAATCACATAAAGTTGTAAATTATGTTATAAAATTATCAAACGCATTTCAATAAAACATATAACTTCGCACATCAAATATTATTACATAATTAGTCGTGTGCGAGTGCGCCTTGACCGTGAGGCGTCGAGAGTGAAAACGAGCCATTAATACCTTCAACATTCAATTATTCATTTCATAAATACATATTATTAACGTTTTATCTCCGTTTGGAAACGATAGTGTTGACCTCTGCTGATTAATTTTGATATTGAATTAATGACTGAGGTTATCGCGTTTATGATTTATTTTTATAATTTTAGAATCAAATTCGTTAGTTTGTGAATATTTTTTTAATTACTGTATTTTGTGTTTATTTTCCTGTTATACTTAGAAGAGGATTAGCTTAGTAAATAGGTACATTCAGAAAGAAAGCTGGCGCCTTACCAGACTTGAAATATTTACTATATAGGTACATTATGTACATGGACTCTACAATGTCCATTGAAAACTTCTCAATTAATAAAGTTGTGACGTGGTAGAACCAGTTAGTTCAACGACTGAGGTAGTAAACGCCCCACCTATGTCTAGCATAAGGAAATTTCGTTTCAGTGGAACAATGTGAATGACAGCTGACTTAGTCCTATATAGAGTATGTTATGGATGACCATGTGCGACAACGGCCACTTACCATCAGATGCATTGCAAACTTTTTGTTTTTTCAATGTTATGTAAAAAAGTTTCATCTTTAGAAAGTGTCTGAAATCGAAATCAAAAGTTATGGGGTGTTGAATAATTCAAGAACACAGAGCCCACGGGTCGCAGGTGGAGTTTGATGGTCCATGGGAAACTGTCACATAACACTATGCTAAGGAGTTTTCACTTTCTTTAGTTTACGGCGCAGTTTGCACGCTATCGGGAAAACATGGTAATATGAGATAATGAAATGATAATAGCCTTGTCTTGTCAAATGCTGTCATGATACTGTTGTAAGTTTAAATATGTATGAAGTTACGTTCGATGTAATCTCGATTTCATTTCGATCCTTATCGCTTTTTCACCTGTTGCGGTAGTCGCAAGTGTTACAATACTATTAAGTATGTATGACGTAGGCGATTAAATGTTACGTGCAAAGCCTTAAGAATCAATAATAAGTTATACTAAATGATTGCAGGTGCTTAACTTTAAATTCATAAAAGTTTTAGCGGAAGTGTGAGTTGTGATAGTCTTGTGGTTTGAAACTCTGTCTGTGAATCGGGGCATTCAGGGTTCAAATCCTAGGCGTGCCCCTCCGATTATACTGATGGACCAAGCTTTGAGTCTATTAGCACTTAATTATTTTTAGAACGGTTAATATTCTCATGGCGTGGAAACCTATGTACACAAAAATTCATCAAAATTTCTCCAAAGTGTATTGCTAGCATAGTAGTCTTCCTGTTACTATGATTGCTAGCGTGGTGGATCGTCATAGCACTCTGATTCTGAAAGGAGTCCCATTCCTAGAAATGGACAGGAGAATTGGATTACCAACTAACTTGTTAAATAGTTAAATAAAACCAGGTAAATATTTACAACTTACAATATACACAGCATCCAATATACACAGCATCTCAAACTCATTAAGAGGAAGATAGCGGAACACGCTCCGTGCCATCACATGATTAAATTATTCCCTCGCAACCAGGAAACGCAGTACCTAATCTCAGGCTAATGGCTGCAGCCGATCATCAAGTTAAATTTATTTCCTATAATTGACAAGCTGCATAAATTACTTTCCATTAAAATGTATGGAAAGCATGGAGCTATGTTTTTATTCGTCGGAAAGGCAAATTGCTGTCTTTCCTTTGGAAACTGACATTATTTATTTTCTTAATGTACGTAGGTAAGCTTTACAGTGAATTTATTGAAGGGAAACTTATTTAGAATCATCCTGAGAGAAAACTAGTACCTACCTACCTATTGGTGTAACGATTATTGTAACCGTTACGCTGGAGCGTTACGTTACACTAATTTTATAGTATTTTAATCAATTTGCAGATATGATGTCGTTTTGTAATATATTTTTTAATTATATAATAGTCCTACCCCTTGCGCGTATGTACAGTATTACACGCTTTTTACTTTATGAACTAGCAGAACTAGTAAATTTAATATGCCTCGATTTATTAGCTGGATTTAGGACAAGAATTGGGATCATGTAGCGAAACTCCAATGAATACCGAACTACATTTATAACGACTTAGCAAATAAGTGTAGGTACTAACTTCCATTCTCAGCTGGATTTTTTACAAAAAATTCATATCATTCTGTTCACCTGATGATACAGTGCCACCCATGGACAATATGGACATTCTATTTAGATGCTACCAAGCCCACCTAGAACAGGAGTTTTACCTTAAACCAATTACAGATACGTTGCCACTCTTGCCTTCTTTAGAACTACCAGCGAATTGTTTTTAGTATATAAAAGTAAATGCTATGTAGGTGCTTCACTCAGATAAGTAGTTCCTGTTATTAGGAGTTCATGATCAAAAAAAGGTTGGGAACCGCAGTTAAACAATGTCGTAACCATAACAATTACCACCGCTCGACTGACCCGCATCATTCGTTCCGATTCACAACCGCTAACTGTAATGGTTGTAATTGTAACCGACGATACACTTTCTTGGGACATTGTTATAGTACTTATAGCTATTGGTGATATACAATGATTGTACTATTACTTATTTTCGAATCGTGCTCCCGATATCTTGTCTAGGTGAGGAAGGCAAACCTAATACTCGTACATACTTATATCGATCAGGAATTCCCCATTTCAATATGATACATGTGATTATCTATGTTTTCCTATTTATTGTTATTTGAAATTCCAATCATTCGAAATTTATATCCGTCTGCTAGGACATAAAATCGGTTTTTTTTCTTCAAAATAGAAAATGCGTAAAGTCTGTGAAACTATTTACTTTCTGTTAAAACGCAACAAAGGGCAATTTAAACGAGAACAGAGCATACGGAATCGATAATGTATCCATAATGTATGCTAAAAAGGGACAAAATGAACAGACACAGACCGCCGTCGAGGCAACAATGTAGCGATGATTCCATAAACATAAGCCTCTTAAAGTACCTTCATTCCCAGTCAGAACACAATCTAGACCGAGATTGCCAGAAATAAAAAAGTAAAGCATGCCAAGTTGAGAGAAAATATCCATTTGTGCGTTCATTTCCTTTTAACCTGCGAACATAAAAGCGCCTTTTCTATTTCTTTCATTTGTATTTAAGCGAGAACAGAGAGATGTGAATATTACGTCTTTAAAATCGATCCACAAGTGAAAATAGTTTCTTAGTAAAAAGTTATTTTAAACAATCAAATAACAATAATCCTTAGTACAAAGTTTACCGTTAACTTAGTAGTTTAGTTTACGTTTAGTGTGGTTTAGTTTCTGCTTTTCTTTCTAGAACTGATTAAACCATTTAATCATTAAATCATTAAACCATTTAATCAACAATCAACGAATCTGTTGCCACTTTAGGTAAGATCTTATGCAGGGTCGATTACAGGTGTCCATGGGCGGCAGTGGCCACTAACCGTCAGGTTGACTGCGTGATTTGCTACTACCATGCTACATATAAACTAGTAAAATTATTATCTTAACAACAAAAACCCGAAACCTGCTCAAAACCTTTTTTTCAGTTTTCAGGTACTACCTATATATTTATACTCGCCTGGGAATGGGCCCGTTGGGGCATGGCGCCGGAGGACTCCAGTGGAAGGTCCCTTTGGAGTACCTGGAGTTCTCCTAACAGCGCTGAGGCGGCCATCGGGGGGGTTTTAGTGCGGTAAGAATCCCACATAACGCGGCGTCGCTCCCACGGCGTCGGGTACCTTTAGAAGGTTTTCCCCTCGTCAACAAAAAAAAAAGGTGTATGTTATATGCATTATGTCAGGTGATTACTTAGCAACGCTTCAAATGGTTAAGCTTAAGGTTAACAGTACTGTCCGAAGATAGATGTACAATACAATTTTATTGAAGTACGAGACCAGAATGAGAGAGATAGCAGAGAGATACAAATACTAACGGTTGCCTGGTAGAGATCACTATTTTAGTGATAAGACGGCCTATTGGACCTTATATTATGTATCTTAGTTGTTACTGTTTATTTATGTGGTGTACAATAAAGAAATTTTGTATTGTATTTTATCATATACTATTAGATAAATTAAATGAGAACTACAGGAAATAAGACGGTTTTATCACCAGAAATATGCACTTAGTAATAATTTCATTAAAAAAAATACCTAGCTGCGCTTGTATTTCCTCTTTTCTTGTTATCGTATCTTACAACCATATACGTAATAAAAAGTTATGATATGAACAATCTTGTTTTGGTTCTTCGTTCTGATTTCATAGCTATTTATTAACGTTACTTAATTTTTTGTATTATACCTGTTATTGTTAGCCTAGCTTTTATTTTTATGTTAACTTATCATACTTATGTTAAGTTAAACTATGTTTTTTAACAGAGTTGCAAGTATTGATATCCATTTAAATACATCTTAAAATGTATTTAAAACTTGTGTTTTATGTTGTAATCTAGAACTCCTTTGTAACAGTTAAATAGCTTTACATACACTACACTTTACATACACTACGTTTGAACCTCTACTATAACCCAATAATTAAATAACTAAAGTTTAGATTTTTTTCATATTTGCTAAAGTGAATCATCTCGCCAGACTAGATCAACAATACGAACATGCTTGGTCAGCTAGAGTGCTCCAGTAGTCTCAGCTCGGAGCTTCTTTATATGTACTAGCTGACCCCCGCAGTTTCATTCGCGTTAAAAAAGTAAAAATGGATACTTATTTAAACATAGGCAACATCCCACGCTCCCACAGGCGCGTGGCGCGCGTGCTAATGCTTTATTCTAAATTTAAAGTAGCGTATGTTACGCTAGACCTTTAGGTATCTGCCAGTGAAAGTCCCGTCAAATTCGGTCCAGCCGTTTAGAAGATTAGCTCAGCCAAACAGACACAGACATTTTTTTTTAAATTGTATTTTCGTTATAGGTATCGTGTATACTTTTATATGCATTGAATAAAAAATGTTATTTTGAAATACCGCCATTTGTTGATGTGTAGAGATGAGTCGCTACCACCTTATAAAGCAATAAATATTGTACAAAATAATGTAATGGGCACAGGAGGTTGAGGAGAAGAAGCGATGAAAAGAATTACGCATGCATGGTCTCGAGCGAATTCTTGTCTTTAATAAATTATATTTATATCCGTATTCGAATCGATTACACAAAGAATTTATTGCCTCGAAGAACTGTAAGGAATTTTCAGGAATACAGAAAGAACGCGATGACTATCTATTTAATATAAGGATATTTATCATTTAACTTTGATTCCACGAATATTATTATTACGTATTATATTATTATGAAATGGCAAATATTTTTATTATTTACATGATAGATCATGTTCCATTATCTAAATAATCAACAAATAACAGTGGATGATCTAAATAACCAACAACTATTATATTATTAGTTATATCCACTGTTTTTATATATTTCATGTGCATGAACAAAATGCACATATAAATGGATATATTTTAAGACTAATTCAATCTATGCATCTGTATAGGATTCGCATAGTGAGTTAAAAAAGAAAAAAAACACAACATTATCTATTGGAACATATCCAATTTGTAATACATACCTACATTGTACATTATTACCTCAAATCTTGGAAGATTTAGTAGAACATAATAAATTCAATCAAAATTATTTGTCTTTTTTATTATTGCAATTTAGCTATGACGGTAAAAGAATTTGCTTCTTGACCGGGGATCGCCGACCTCAAGGTATATATATTTTTTTAATCCTCCTTTCTGCCTTTGGTATGTATCTTAAGGCGGCTGCATTATTTATTATTCGTAATATATTCTCGACTCAGCTACGTTGCAAAGTCTAAAAATATACTTGGAAGTGTCAAAGTTCAAATAACGTCTAACAGGAATAGAACTTCCTATTTGACAAAAATAGTATTTTAGTAGGTACCGCGTACGTTTTCCATGATACATTATATGCGCATATATAAATTAATATAAATTAAGTGATATTACTACCTTTATATTTCTTTAAATGTGGATTAACCCTCATTAAGTTGATATATTTTTATCTGTTCTGCTATTTAGTCCTAGAAGTAGAACTGGAACTTTTTAAATTCTGTTTTACTGCCCATTTTACTAGAACTGTCTTAGAAAAATGCATGTCTTTTTATCAAATTAATCTTTCATCTGTATTGTAATGTATAATAAATTAATGCTGGTTTTCACAACATAAGAAATTTTAGGCACTTTATATAAACCCATAATTTAGTCTTTATAAGCAGGCAAGTTGCCAAACCGGAATCTTGTGTATGTAGGTTCAAGTTCATGACATTTTCCTTGTAATTGATATATGTGTATTTACACATACAATATGAATTAGAACTACGGACCATTTCCATTCGGTATAGTTGCAACGGACAAGGGTGCTACTTACGTAATACCTAAATATTCGCCTCTACCATAAAAGCATTATTAAAAAAGCAAAATAAATCTTATCATAAAATCCTATAAACGTTACGTAAAAAAGCAAACATTAATTGCTCAAACCTCAACATACATAACGAAAACTAAAATTACACGCGTGATTAGGCAGTGTTTTTAAATTCAATATATACCCCTACCCCTCTCTCTCTATAAACAAGTACATCCCCATGAACGAAACTAGGTTTTGCACAAACAGATTTCTGTTTGATATATAGGTTAAGTCCCTATCAGCGAATCTTAACTACCGTAAGTAAGTGTTCCAGTTGGCAACCTAAAAACGACCAAACTTTTAACTTTGTTAATAAATCTGTTTTCAACACTAACTTAGTATTAAACTATGTTCAATTTGTCTTATACTTATTGTTACTTAGTTTCAAGGGTACGTTATAAGCCCAAGGGTGACCTAACGGCCTGATAACTCGTTTAAAGATGTTAACTGAAACGGGATGGCAGACTTCTAAAGGAATTATTAATGGGTTATCATAATTATTATGCGATTCGTATGAAACTAATCAAAAGTGAGGGCTAAAATCAAATACAATTTGCAAACATTAACAATTTATTGTTTCTAAATAATATGAATAAGCGAATAGCTAAACATAAAGTGATATTTTTTTTACTTTAAAGGTGAATACTGGTTAAAAGTCACGATTTTTTTATACAGGTATCATAGTAAGTAAAATTAAGTAAGATTAGTAGTGCTCTTGAATGTCACAACTCCCCCTCTTCCCGTACATGTTGTAGTAGGCAACTTAACGAAAAAATCTAAAAGTTGTGAAGCCATTGGTTTTCTTCACGTCATTAATATTTATTGCGGTCACCAATATGCATACCAGGCACAGTGACTATTGTCAAAAACCTCTATTATGGAAGTCCTATTTCCCGACATGGACCTCACAGGCCGACATGTTGGATTATTAGTAAGGATTACGACACAAAAGTAAGGTAACTGTAAAAATTTACTATACAATTTGCAAAAAAGGTGCTTAACACGTTTGCAGTCAATCTGATACAAAGATAATGTTTCTCCAATCAGCAATCCTAGTAAGCACATCCGAGTTGTTCAAAATCGATTTTCTAATTACATAACATGTAGATATTTCTAGCCAGTACTCACCTTTATAACAACACAAGAAGATTCAAACATAATTAAACCAAGCGTATCAGCATAATATTATAATTAAAATAAAAAATAATTTGTACCTATGTTAAAGAATTTGAAAGTATTTATTTACAAATATTTTATTCAACAGTATTATCAACATTTTGACACAAAGTATTCTAAAGTAGGTAAATTATATCTAATAACGTTACCTTAAAGCTACAAGTTTCAAAAATATTCAATCCTATTTTATATAAGAATAAAATGTTATTAAAATTTATTTTTACAAATTTAAAGATATCTTGTAACAATTTTAATTATCCTAATTATAGTTGTGTTATATGATAACACACATAACTACAGTTGGTTGATAGAAAAAACCGAAGAGATCACACTTCACCACGCTAAATCCTATACAAATGTTCATTGTTCAATATCTACAGTTATAGTTTGTCGTCACACACATGGAAATGTTCACTGTCTTCAATACCTCGAGGATGCATCTTCACAGCATTCCCGTTGGTTAGTATCGATGTGGCGTTGGAATGTTCTGGAAGAAATATGTATAATGTAAAAATATTCGTACATAACATACAGTTATCTTATTTCTAAGTGGGTCAGGCCTTGATTTAAATACATATAAGATAGGAATCTTGCCAATAGCACAGGAGCGTTAATGTGTTATATGTACTCTATTAGAATAATTTTAAACGCTACATGTAAGCATGATATCTTTTTGTTATATCATACTGCAAAGGATCGAAGTATTCTGAAAATAAATAAATAATTCGTGGTAGTGGAAAATCGTATTCATGTAGAATTCCACCCACCATTGTTGTACCACCATACAATAATATAAAATTAATATTACAATGAATGAAATGGAATTTGAATATTTAATTAATTGCAAAGACAGGAAGAAAATGATATACCGAATAATTAAATTGAAATCACGTTCATAGAAACACAAAAAATATCCCAATACCACCTATTCTATACGCATAACAAAAAATAAATAAGTGATGAACGTAGTAGACTATAGAATAAAATAAGAAAGGTAACAAAAGTTTAAAAGCCTTTGACATTGAGACAGAATTGGTAACCATACATCAAATTCAGTTTCGGAATGTTTTTATTTCGATATTTTGAAAACTTAATCTTTTAAGCCCTATGTTCGAAAGCCTGAGGACAATTCTCTCTCGGGAGTAATATAATACGCTTTTGGCAAAGAACATCGAACTTTTTGCGAATATTCACACAAGATAAGTGTAAGTGAAATATGTATGTAGGAGCAATTTACTAGGATCGAAGTGTCACACTTCTTTTTAAATATAACTTCAACTTGTTTTTACATACAACCTTAAGACTCGTTAAGGAGACTCGATATAAAACTGATACGAAACAAAACAATAACACTTTTCCCTTATTATATAAAACTAGCTGAACCCCGCGGTTTCATCCGCGTTTAAAAAGTAAAGAAGAATACATATTCAACCATAAATGTCATCCCGCTGTCCCGAGACGGCGTGCGCATGCGCGTAGAGCCCGCGCTTATGAACTTTTCAAAAATTAAAGTAGCCTATGTTACGCCTTAGACCTTCAGCTATCTTGCAGTGAAAGTCCCGTCAAAATCGGTTCAGCCGTTTAGAAGATTAGCTCAGCCAAACAGACAGACAGATATAAAAATAATAGCATTTTCGTTGTAGGTATCATGTATACTTTCATATGCATTGAGTAAAAAAAATGTTATTTTGAGTCACAAACAGACACTTCTTTATTTATTTGTATAGATAGAACAAGCAATTGAACAAGCAGTCTACCTAATGGTAAGTGGCCTCTACCACCCATATACCATACATATAATCAAGCCCAGATAAGATTTAAGTTTTACTTAAGATCAGCTACAGATGCGATGCTATCACTAAGAAATTGATTAGAAAGCCTCAGATTACTTTGTCTTTCTTACCACACCCTTCAAACCAGAACACAGCAGCGCTCAACACTGCTGTTACGTAAGTAGTTGTTCCGCAAAAGAATTTACATATAATTTTGTGACTACGGATTTTTTACGAAATTCCAAACCAACAATTCCGATAACAAAATGTCCTAGCGAAATAATAAATACGACTTCTACAACTTTTCGCCCGCGAAATTGTTTCCGCATTCATAATTCCGCCGGGCAATATGAAACTCTGGTTTGGGATTAAACTTGTTAATAAAGTTACGTTCACAAAACTTCTTATCGGAGCAATTTGGAAGGTGAAAAACAGCCAGGAAGGGAACAATCGATTAAGAATTAGTTTAAGACTGGAAGGCATAGAGTTATTATTAGAGTAGGAGAGCCATCGCGCTTGGAGGACTTCAGTGATGGTACTGAAGTTCCCGGAGTCCTCATAGCGCTGAGGAAGGCCACATACATAACCCGACGTCGCTCCCAAGGCGTCGGCTACCTTTTGAAGGTTTCCCCCTCGTAAAAAAAAAAAAAAAAAGTAGAGCCATAGACAGGCCGGTCAGTGTCCAACAAATGATAAAAGAGAGGAGTTTTCAAACCTATCCTTATCTTTTTCTAATCACTTTATTAAATTAGGTAGCCTCATTTGGTTTCTCTTTTTTTCGATGGACACATTTAATGGCTGGTTTTCTTTCTCTATATATAATAACTAGATGATCCGCGTGGTTTCACCAGCGTTTGAAAAGTAAATCAATAAACACGTAGCGAGATTGACACGGCGATAAAAAAAAATTAACGTATACCACGGGAACCGCACATTTTTCCGGGAAAA
>DWPV01000046.1:0-51366 GCA_018251915.1 Urbanus proteus proteus
AGACTTCACACACCTTTGAGAACTTTTTTTTAAGAACTCTCAGATGTGCAGGTTTCCTCACGATGTTTTCCTTCACCTTAATTAATTCACCTTTACCTTCACCTTTAATTTCTAATACGCACTTAAATCAGAGGTGCGTGCCCGGGATTTGAACCTTGGACCCCTCGATTGAAAGGCCAAGTTTCAACCATTAGGCTATCACTGCTCCCTGCACTTCAATATTAATATCAGGTAAACAATCCTTAATGCACGAAGCAATTTGACACTCGGCCACTCCATCGGTGGATCTAATTCCAGACCTCTGATCCTTCGAAAGTCATGCGTGTCAAATATTCATTAATTATTTATTTATCATTTGTTATAACTGTGAATAACATGAGAAAACTTGCACACATGGCGTTCTTTACAAAAAGTTCACAAAAGTGTACGAAACTCACCAAATACCACACATATGATTAATTGATTATTACTTATGTATATTCAATTTCTAAAAGAGTCAAATTTGACTTTGTCAAATTTGACTTTGTCAAATTTGACTTTGTCAAATTTGACAATTATTATTTAAGTAAATATTCTTCCTAACTAGTTACAAACAACTTCTCATAAGCTTTAAAAAATGTAAGCACATTGATAACACCATTCCACTTTCTTAACTTTCCGTTTCCTCGCCGGTTATTCCAGAGCATTTCTGTAAGGGATGACGATTCTTCTTAAAATTGATCGACTTTTACTCGATTCAAATCGAAGTCCGAAGAATCGATCCACTAATTTATAGTTTCTTTGGAAAAACATACGCATTAAATATCACATGTCTCGAATAACTTCTGATTGACGTAAAATAATGGTATTAACAGAATTATTCACACTACAAAACTATTACAACTCCACAAAAAATAGTTTATATACTTTTGTTATTTACGAATTGAAGAATCAATGTTTCACTACTAAAAAATCGATTTCGATTAATCGATGCCACGCCATCCCTTATTTCCATAACGTTTTTGTTGCTAATGCGGGGGAGTTTACGACCTTGATTTGTGGACGAAATAAATCCGGCGCCATACAAAATCTGCGTAGATTGCGTTGTTGGGTCAAAGTAATATTAAGTAATAAATTCAGGGCGGCGACCGCTCTAAACGCTTTCGAATTACCGAGTGCCCTAATGGGCGAACTTAATATTCACGAAGGGATCAAATCCACCCCCGATAGAGCCCTGCTTTACCATTAATGCAATGTTTTATCATTTCACAGCAAATTGTTTCTGTTATGAAGCTCTAACACTAAATGTGGGATTTCATTTAAGAGTTCAATAGCTTCAATGTTGTTAAAATCTGTGTATTTGTACCTCGTGTAATAAAATCCTTTAAGTGAAGCTATTTCTAACTATGTAAGTATAATTTGTTACCTAAATTTAAATTATATAAATTAAGAATACTAATATACATGTTATAAGTAACACTATTTGATGGCACGATAATATAGGGTGTGATTTTTTTTCAATCGTTCGATCATTCGATTCCCGGCTAGTGAAATGAGTTTTTTGCAAAACGAATTATGCAGTTTTAGTTTATATCATTTTTAGCTAATCCTCATATTTTTGGATTTCCCCACCCACGCACACTTGAAAAATCACCCTGTATATTAGTATTATGGGTAATTCAGAGAGTTGATAATTGTGTCAAATATGAGAATGACAGGAATAATAAAATTTGATGTTATGACCAAGAGTATACCTACCACAACACTTAATAATATTAACACTACCATCACTATCAAATAGCAATATTGGCGCCAATATTTAAACAATTACGTGGCACGAAGTCCTGCAAACGATATAATATTGTACTTACCGTTACACCAGCTCTAATTTGTAAAGTAAGCACTAGAAATTGTCCGTCAGCTAACATTAAATAGTAGACTACACTTTGGTCTCGATTGGAAACTGCCGAGTATTCCAGGAAATTCGAGATAGATATTTCCGATGGGTATTTCCTCTCCCATTGAACGTACTTTGTTTCAAAGACTACAAACCATTGAATGTTTGACTTTGATGGCAAATACAATACTCACCAACTGCAACACTAATAGTTGTTTATTTTATCTGTTCAAATTATTTTTGCAATCACTACACTGAAAATAGCGTGAACAATATATTTCATTTGAAGTATAGTTTAAGGACTTTTAACATTATTACAATTTTTTCCACTCCATACTTCAAAAGTTAGAGGGGAGACGACAGTATTATGACTCTAGAACTGCATATCTCATAAAATTTAAACAATATTCCCCACACCATTATGTGCCAGTAGCTGATTTTTTTCATTCCTTATTTAAATAATTTACTATTTATGTGGTGTACAATAAAGTAATTTTGTATTGCATTGTACATAAATGAAATGCCATCCTTATTTCTTGTTTTCGTAATTTCACTACACTATTGTATCATACGCGTATAAGGTTTCTCTGCATGTTATGTACGAACACAAAAGACACGTTATATACATATAATTAGCCAGATCTAGCATATTTCATTCCTCAAATATCTGTCTTGCGGAAGACTGATTCTAGAGCCTTTCCCTTAGAAAATTGCTGGAAAGTCAAATAACTTACGTAGTTTTCATACAATCATTAAAAATAAATAAATAAAATGGCCCTTGGCAATCAAAAGGGACTGAAATCGACAAGATACGCTACGAGCTACGCGCTACGAGCCGTAGCCATCAAACGAATGATATTCAAATTGCATTCTTTTTGTTATTCGTCCATGAGAACCATTCTCTGTTTCAATCCCCTGCATTTCGCATTTTCTTTTTAGGCAATGAATCGAAGTTTTTCGTTATTTTACAACGATATTGACGTAACATGTTAAGGCATAGAATCCCTTTGAGCGTACAGCGAGCGCACGTGTTATTATTCCTATATGAATCGAATGACATTTTTCAATATTTCGTTGTAAAACGAATGTACTTCCCTACATTTTAATTATTAAAACGCATACCTCGGGTGTTTGCGCTGTGTCCGCCCGGGAAACCTCTACATGCATAATCAATTTAAACATTTTGCATATTATGGGAAGCAGTCTTTGTACTGAACGACAATGCCATCTAGTACGTACAAAAGAACTCTTGTAGGTTTGAACAACCGTAACATAATGACATTTTATGCATTTAAATGACGTTAATTTTGTCTTTATATTGTTCGTTTAGTAAACTTGTTCTTAATTAGAAGTACCGCTGGTAAAAGGAGTATATACAGTCTTGAACCAGCAGACGTATGACCTGAAGAAGAAGAAGGCAGAGAATTACTTGATTCCGACTGTTTAGGATCGTTCATAATGGCGCAGATAATATAAGAGGAAGCTAATGTCCAGCGGTGGCCTATTGAAGGCTGATCGATGTTCATTTAACAATTTGGTGTTATTATCCATATTGTTGTCAAAATCCAATAAAATAGCATTATATTTACCAGTACAAAGGCAATACCATATAAATATTGACCTCGTTTAAATGAATGTAACTGCAAAAATAATATCCTACGATTATTATACAAATCGTTTGCCTAAATTACATTGTGTAATTAAAATTTATACAACATCCTCAGACATAGAATCCATTAGGGACTTACAAATTCTAGTGGTAAATACTGTCCACTTACAAGCACTTTACTGAATGAAATCGTAGCACTAATTATTAATCACGCCGAAAACAATTATCCCATCGCTTAATTTGTAGGGCGGGAGGTCTCAAATTATTGCGCTAAATACCCGGCCCAATTTATCTTGAATTTCATCAGGATCGGGGAAATTTGAATTAAAATGTAAATGTTGTTGGGACGCGCACCCTCTCTAATTGCGATCTGCGCCCGTCCGTTGTCAAACTGAGCTGTGATGTAGTGCGCACGTCACGATATTGGTGCAGTTTTTTAGTTAAAAATATTAAAAAAATCTAAGCTTAACATCTTATACAAGGACAATATGATAACAATATAAGATGCACTACAGGCTATTTTATTGAATACAACGACTTCGTTAGAAAAATTAAAGGCGATGCTAAAAAATGCAGAAAAAAACAAAACTACGTTTACACCGTCTGAATTACATAGTATACAACATCATATAGAATAGAACATAGTATATACAATACTTGATTGTCACTTTTCATTAAATTGTTGACAAGCAGTCGGGTTTTATAATAATGTAACTACCTTACGTTTGTAGCTAGTTAAATGAAAAGTAAATGCAAAAATATTAAAAGATAAAAGTTGAAAGTAGTTTGTAATTATATCGGACATTAAATATTATTATTGGATGTGGTATCGAAAATCCCCTCTCTCACATTTACATTATCGATGCTTGGTATCTCTCATTCATTACTTAATCGGATAATATTGGGATTGCATTCGATACTTGATTACTATTATTTTTAATGGTTGTACACGCTCACTACTTGGATTTTGTTATAAGTTGTGCAGTTTGAAAGGTGGTAAACCTTTTCCGCAGCTAATATTAAGGATATACTTTTACTACAGAGACATACTACAGATATACTACACGTCCGAAGCGTAGAAACTTAGTCCTCAGGGGTAGCAACGCATCTGTAGCCAACTAAAAGCAAGACTCTCTTCTAGCCCGGGATTGATGACATCAACACAGGTATCCAGGTACCCATTGATCAGGTGAATTATACACTCATTTAGCATTTCCAAATTTAAAAAATCTAGAATAGGTGCATGTCAACAGTATTGACATAAAATATGTGTAATAAACAACAGTTGTTAAAATAATAATAAATTAAGAACGTATTTACCTAAAAGTTATCAGTTACAACAAATTAATTTAAATTTTACTGAAAGAAAATTCTATTTCTCAAGTGTTTTAGTCAACGGCTTCTCGACTTTAATTTCGCTTTGACCCTCTTAACATTGTTGTCACTTTACAGCATGTTTCCTGAAATAAACTTCAAAGTTGGCATGCTATCACGTAATTAACTCCGCCGAGCAAATGCCCGAGGAATCGCAGGTGAATTTAGTCCTAATAAGAGCGGAGTAGGAAGTCTGGCATTTAGTTGGAATTTGTCTTGGCTCATCTTTATCACTTTAGTTAAAACTCGGTTCCGCTGCGACTACGAGAACTGAGCGGCAAATACGTCTAATTGCTACAAATCCAAAGAGTTTTGTAACTTAATTGACACTGCAAGGTGGATACGGAAATATGTATTGTGTACAAATGTTGGCGCGCTATAGTCCAAATTTGTATAATATCATTATTATCAAAATTTGCGAAAATTCTATAAATTATAATGTTTCCGTCATTCTAATTGCTACAAATCCAAAAAGTTTTGTAACTAAGGTGACACAATGAGGTGGTTCGGCAAATAAATATTTATTGAGTAGGTACTTGTGGTCATCCTGTAGCCAAAATTTGAATAATATCATTGTTGAAAATTTCAGAAAAACTTGTGAATTTTAATTCTTCGCTTTTTTTTTGGAAACATTTTCTTTTTATATTTTACCCATCGATTACACTCAATTAAAAAAAAAAACAGTTGACAAACAAAGAACAAAGTACTAAACTGTTTTATCTTAGAGACTTGGAGTTTGTCTTAACCCATCTTTATCACTTCAGTTAAAACTCGTCGCTGTAGCTACCCGAGCGGCAAATATGCCTAATTGCTACAAATCCGAAGAGCTTTGTAACTGAACTGACATTGCAAGGCGGATAGGCAAATATTTATTTTGTATACGGAGCATAATCGAGTTTCTGACACTTCATTTTTAGGCTTCGCCCTCTGTCTCTTTGAATTTATAATTCCGACCCGGCTTTCATGGTTGTTTGCCATTGTCTTCTACTAACACATTTATAATGTGGACCAACACTTGAAAAGTAAAACAGTTGAGATTTATTGTATAGTAGGTATGTAATTTACATCATTACAATTTTATTAAATAAACTTTAAGTATCATATTATTTTTCTGGTATATTATATATTAGATGCTTTATATAGGAGCTTATTGTTTAAATTAGAAGTTCAAAGATTTAAAACTTTAAAATACAATTGCAAATATGTATAAAAGTCATCAGAACATTTAAATAATTAGGTACATAACGCTTTTTATTTAAACGCTTTTACTTAATCTAAATAATAAATACGGTTACATAAATTATTACTTACTTATTTTAAACATTCCAATTATCAGAAAATCATAATAATCCATTAACACTTCGGAAACTCGGAACAAACTTCGCCGCGGTCACCGTTACAACTATCACCTTTAACAACTACATAAAAATCTAGATTATCACGACATCTAATACGTCGGAAAGGTCCGCTTTTCCGAGTGTCGTGGTTTCGTTCGCGCGTCTGTCCGCGCCGGCTCGCGCGTTCCCACTGACAGATTTTCCTGAAAGCAACACATGATTTTCTAAAACAACCCCTGCCATAACTCGGTCGAGAGTGCAAAACCTTCACACAGTGACACGAGGCAACATAATAGTAGTTCGTTAGCATAACGCCGGTCGGTTCGCGCCCTTGTTCGCGTAAAATGTTTACTTATTAGACACCCTTCCTATCCTTACTTAGCAAATGATTCCGTTTGTTCCGAACTAATTTAATTTTTTGGACTTAGTTCGTTTGATTTAACGTTTGTAAAGAAAGAACAGTTTTAATTTTCATGGAAACATGCTCTCTCATAGTATAATAGATAACGTATGTGAGACTTACGAAATACCATACAACATAATCTAAAACTAAGGCCGCACTCTACCTATTTAAGATATAGGTACTACCATCATGTGCTTTCTTGTATAGTATTTCTAGTTAGCTTGCAAGTGTAGCAATATTTCTGTAATCGATATCAGGTTCCTGCCTGTGTATGTAGATGTCCTCATCTATACCATTTAGTATTTTTATGTAAATACACTCTATTCACATGAAAATCATGCAACTTTTCTTTACAACCACATTTTCATAGCAGCGTACCGCAACAATTTATAATGAATCACTGACGAAGTACTAAGTAATACAAGATTTGTATAAACAGTGTTAAGCAATCGAACGTCCCACTCACACCTCACATTTGCAGGACTGTAATTAGTTTAATTCCCTACGGACGTTAATGATCGCCGCTAAACTAGGTGAAAACAGATATGCAAACACCAATGTTTGCATAGTCCGTACTATATGCCGGATGAAATACAGTCTGCATGTTTAGTTTTCTCCCTTGCAACTCTCATCACATAGAAACGCTAGTTTCAGTATTATACCGACGTTGCCTTTTTGTTTTTGCGCGCCTTTTGCTCGTTGATTATGCCGCTTTGCAATTTTCTGACAAACTAGCATTGTAGCATACATAGGCTAGGTCAAGGTGCTCGGCTTAACCCAGTTTCAAAATGTGCTGAAAATTTCTGTTTCTACCTGAAGTAACAACAGTGTTAAGAGCTCCTGTATTCGGGTTTGAAAGATGTGGTAATGAAGACACATTTATTTGAGGCGTTTTAACCTGTTTCTCAGATGTAGCTGGCTTAACGTCGAGCATAGCGACGAATTGTCTATAGAGAATTATACCCTTGATGTCGACTTCCATGTAAATAAATCACTTTCTACACTAATAGCCCCGCACTAATATTTTCACTTGTATCGTGGGTGCCTTGGACATACAAAGACGAATACACCCAGACCCAGCATAGAAATCTAAACTCATCATTTAGATTGTTAAGTCGTAGATAGAACCCGTAATCCAATGCGTTTCAAACTGATATAGAGACCGCTCCGCCACGCGATTCGTCAAGAAATATTTTTTATCTTTTGTGGGATTGGTCACATGATCGTAGGACGGCAGTGGACACTAATTATTTAACTGGACTGTTCTTTCTTTTGCTACCTATATAATATATAAATAGATAGATAAATAAAAACATTTATTTCATAGCTTAAGACAACACAAAATAGATATACTCGTATAAACATTGAACATAGTACGTACAGAATCACAAAATTATTTACTTACACTAAACTTAGGGAGACACCAAATCCCCGCTAGGTACAAATAAGTACAATAGAAAAACAAAAAAATAAATATTGTAACAAGTATACAAAAAATCTACCATCTAATTAGAATGTGCTGCAGCAAAAGTCTATGAAAAAGGCGCCGGAGCTCAGTAAATAGAATTTTACCTTGGATGAACTTATGAGCAAAATCATGATATGAAATAAGTAGGTGCTAAAATACGCCAAGAATTTCGCCTGGTAATATTTAGCGCGAACGCTTTTAGATACCGTCTTCCGCTCTACTTCTTAAGTTACCGATTTTACCTCAATGTGCCGTATTAATAGTTCATGTTAAAGGTAGTTTTATGTCATATCGAATAAGTTGTTTATTATACAGATATTCTTGACATATACCATGCAGGGAATATTTTATTAGTAATATGTACCTATATAGGCTGTTTTTTTGTGTATATGGCCAAATTCGTAGTCTTAGATTTAGCAAAGTGCGGAGAGAAGTTAATTCGAAGCCAATTATAATAAAAAAACTCTATCTGCATAGGTAAATAGATAAAAAAGTCCGTACTGGAAATCTAACAATTTCCTTTCGGAGAAAAAATCAGATCCTATATTCATTATTGCGGCGTCCTATACCCAATATTTCTTCTAAGAAGTAATAAAATATATATTTTGTGTTAATTCCCGGTAAAGGTAATCTTACCTTCTTAATCTGCGAACTTTTGCATAGAAACATTGATGTGATAATTTTTATTACAACATTGGAGTTGCAAACAAGCATGCAGTCCACCTGATGGTAAATGGCAACTACCGCCCATGGACATTTGTAATCAACCCCAGACAGTCTACCTGAATTTGGCCACAAATGCGTTGCTTCCCCTGAGAACTAAGTTGGAATGCCTCAGATAAGTATGTCTCCCTGACCACACCAATTCCCTATGGATCCACACTAGGTAACGCAACTCTTAACCCATAATTATTATGTTTATTAACAAGTTCTAGACTTGTTCGCGACAACCTAAGAGCAAAATTTGCATCGACGGGCATATTTTAAAGTTTTGAATATATTCCAATCACGATGTACGCGGGACTTCGACTAAGTAAATTGTATACGTGCTTGGAGCGGTGCCGAATGGGGCGACCGCGAAGGATGCTTACCACAATTCTGCCCGAAATATACAGCTTCCAAGCGTATATTTTTAAATTTGATTAAAACCTACCATTCGTTGCACACTTTGCCGAATTTGTACGTAGATAAATCGTGTCGCGAATGCTGAACTTTGCTTCACCGATTGTGATTATTTCAACACTTCGTGTCATTTAGCGAGATATGTTATTAGTTCATTATTAGAGTGTGGTCGTACAAAAATAATATGTAGGTACATTTTCCTTTGTGTAATATAGTAGCAAATGACATAAAGAAACCATAGACATCTGCATTATCTGCAACCAATCTTAATTTAAATTGTATTGTACCTACCTTGTAGCGAAATTATAGTGTAACGAGTATGGTGGGAGGTATCTCAAAACTACCATTTTTAACGTCAATCAGTTCTTGCATTGACTTTACATAAAACCCTATTCTATGAAGTTAATTTGAGATCTCCATAGGCGATAGAGATTTATTTTCTAAACCGAATTAAAATCTTAAATACATTGTTAAATAAAAAAAAATGTTGATTAATTACACGATAATTGCAATTAATAATACGGTCAATGGCGCTAATTACGACAAAAACGTGTAAACAAGAAACCGTTCGATCATTAACGTTGATCAATTAACGTTGCGTCCGCGTCGCGCAGTCACCGTGACTTCGTTTCATGCACATTCAATATCGACCGATACCAACTGAGACCGATACCGGCCATGCCCAATACCAATCGAGACCGATACCGATCTTGTAGTATGATGACTTAGGTTTGTTACGTTCTCATTTGTCACTCTACCGAGTACAATTGCCTTACTGACAATCAAAACTGCATATCAAAGGCAATATTTAAATCACAATAGGCCAGTTTCGTATAGCTAGTAGAAAAAAGTTTAATTCTCTACCATTATCTAAAGGACAAAGATTTCTAAAAAATCCGGCATGAAAATATCTTTTGAATAAATACAAAATATCTTGAGAAAGCAAACCATTTATTCTATACGATTTAATCTGTGATAATAAATAAACAGCCAAGGTCAAAGACATCATTATCAGAAGTCCCTAACCCTCAAACCACTCAATCTCTAAGCGCGTCTACATTCATTTTTATATTTACGGTCTCCACTGTATAAAGCGCTTCATCTAAAACAGTGTTTCTCAAAGTTTGCAATAACAGCTCCGTTTAAAGCCTACATATAGCAATAAAGCGCCCAGCAGAAATTAGGGGGCATTGAAGCAGTTTAGCTACAGGGAAATAGCTGGAATTGTCTTTATCAGCTCTGTGAGTTTTAGAAATAAGAGAACGATATTCTCCTGAACGATCTCAAGAACGAATTATTATTATGCGTAAATTTTCATAGTAGGTATCAGAAACAAGTAAAAGTGCGTGGTAGACAACATAGTTTGAGAACCTCTATTTTAAGATGAAAAAAATCTCGTTAAACCGAGCATCCAGAACGGGATACTTGAGTAAGGTTATTAGCGGAGACAATAACATTGCAAGGCTCGGCAAGGAAATAAAGTTTTCCAGTCTTCATTCGTAGGGACGCCCTATTTTATTTTCACGAAATTACAAAGCCTGGACGTTCGCAATGTTTATTGCAAGACGTTTTATTTTATATGATGGGTTCTACTGTTACTACCTATCAACACAATATGGATTAAGAGGCATACTACCTATTTGATGTTTAGTGGTAATAACTTGGAATCTCCCATGAATACGTATCAAATCTATACTAATAAGTAAAATTGTAGTGTCTGTTTGTGATTTCAAAATAACATCTATTTACTCAATGCATATGAAAGTATACACGATACCTATAACAATAATGCATTTTTTCTGTCTGTCTGTCTGTCTGTCTACTTGACTGAGATAATCGTCTAAACGGCTAGATCTAGACGGGACTTTCACTGGAAGATAGTTGAGGGTTTAAGGCGTAACATAGACTACTTTATTTTTTTTAAAAGCATTATCGCCCACTCCACGCGTATGCGGACGCCGTTATGGGAGCGCGGAATATCGCTTACGTTGTAATAAGTACGCATATTTACTTCTTTAACTCGGGTGAAACCGCAAAGATCAGCTAGTAGGAGAATAAGAATCATAATTCACCTAAAGGTTGATGAATATTACATCCTTAAGAAGCAAATTTTAACGCCTCTTATAAATCTATAGGTAGGTATAAATTGCAAGGTTTTAAAATATTGTACCACTGGTTCCATTGTTACTGTACAGGTTCCATTGTTAGGGCACGATCGTTACACCGATTTCTGCATTATAACAGCCGTGTTATGCGGTCTAATTTGAAGGGTAAGTAAGGACATAAACGAGGCTAACCAGCTTAGTCTTCAGGAGTAGCGAGGTATCTGTAACAGAAAGGATTCTGTTCCGAACTGATAACAAATGTCAATGAGCGGCAGAAGGCATTTACTATCAGGGGGACTACATGTTTTTCGCTACTTCCATAATATGAAACAAATAAGTCCCTTTTAAACAAAAAGCTACACTAGCAGTATAAGTAGAAATAGAATTTAACAGCATTCACTTTGGAACCCTGAAATTTATACAAAATTACAAAGCCTCGAGGTCCACGACGTTTATTGCGGAACGTTTCATCAAGATTATTTTCTTTTCAAGATGCGGTCGACACTCGACACCGTCGTTTCAGAGAGCCCTATCGATTTCCTGTAGGTATACATGAACGCCACGTGACATAATGTGACAAGGTTATTACTCGATACCTTGGAGATCTCCAAATGTATTTCCAATATCCTAATACCAAATAATAATAAATGACGAAAAAGTTTTGAAAGCAATAATTTTAACAGTACCTACATAGTTTGTGTTGTCGTTTGTTTATACTTATAGTTTTAGTATCACAATGTAATTGTTAATGTCTTCAAAACATAATTCAAAAGATTGATTTATTATCAACCTTTCCAATAAACAATCAGCCAAAAAACATCGAAACTTTTGAGTTTGACTTGAGCGCAGTGCTATAGTAGCTAGTATATATAGCAGTAGTAGTATAATGCAAGTTATTAAATAAAAACTCCAAAACATATAAAATTTACCACATTTTTGTGATGCATAAGTCAAAAGAAAAGTGTAATTGAATTAAAAGGGGTATAGTGAACGTACTACTTAATCTCCGTGGCGGGCAATAAACAATGGAAACTTTAGACAAGTTTGAATGTATTGTGGGTGCGATTTTGTCAACAGGAAAATGGCGGACCCTGCTGTCGCGTTCAGATATTTATGACCACGACTCGACAAATTTTCACATCCTTTTATTTTCAGCGGCGACTAACTGAGCATAAAGGTAAATACGATAAAAAAACTAACGAACGCCAGCGAATGAACGGGTAAAGGATTTGGTGAGCACTTTTTAGCCTGGCTTTGTGGAGCTTAATATTCAAGGATAAAGTAGGTACTCGCCTACATCAAATATTGAGATAGGCTTAATTTAATTTTTCGCTCAAAGGCTATTTACAAATAACCTACGGAAAGGTAAAACATTTAAGCAGCGAATCCTTTTAGGTATATTAGTTTCTCTTTTACGACTTTTATTAACGAGGTAATATTTTATTTTCTTACGCAGATCAGGCACTTCGACCTGAGGTATAAATAAAACAACAAATGATTCATTACGATATGTTTGGATTTATATTAATTCTTATAAGCCTACTTTATAACTATAAAGGAATATGCATGTTGTATTATCGTACTATAATTTAAATAATTAAAGTTTTCAACGTATACAATTAGATACATACAAACGTAACTTTCCAAAGCGGTTTCAAATCGGATCGGATTCGAATTTAAAGGTTGTAAATAAAAGCTCCTTTGTCAAAGATACTCTCAATAGTCCAGCCATTTAGGCAAAGCAAGTGACCGCTATGGATCGGTCGGTAGCAGAAGCACTCCGTGACGGCAGCAGTGTTCGAAAACAATCCCACGCTCCAATACACAGTGATAATCTTCCTGCGCGGTCCAATTCCCAAATTACTGCCTGGACGCTCACCTGCCCGAACTTTGTAGTTTCTAACTAAGTTTCTAACGAATCTACCACAGATTGTAGGTTCTGTGAATTTTTGAAGCTATCTAAAATGAAATTGGACTCGCTAAAATCCGTATAGAATCATGAATAATAGAGCTTCCAGAGTCCCAAAACAAGCAAAGTATAACTATTTATTTATTAGGTAGGTACTCTTTTCGTTAATGTTTAGAGAGATGAATATTTATAATTCACCTACGTGATATACCAATAAATATCAATAATCGTCATCGTCAGAATATTAACCATAAGGTAGTATGTATTTTATAAATTTCTTGACACTTAATGGTTGTTACCTAAATTGTTTGAAACTTAGTTTTGCATGAATAACGTAGATAAATGAAACCTAACTCGATTTCGAATTTAGTTATCTTCTATTTATTTAAGGGCTCGACATATAATTTTATATACATGTATTTTTAAGTCAATTTTCTGTCCCATAAAACATAAATACTTATTATATTATAATCCGTAAATAAGCATGATTTTAGTGTGACATGTTCGCAACGGGAAACTAACACCACGTATTTGTGGCTGGAGGGCTTCCATCGTGATAGGAGTTAGGGGATTATGGATCGAGTGGAGGGAACGATCCCATGGTTTAACTATTGTGTATTTTGGCTTGTAAAACCACTCGCTTTACAGAAGCTTCCGCGAAAATCCAGACAAAAACAAATAATATCAATAATTTTATATCTATTACATTTACTGACAAAAAAGATAAATTATCCCCATAAATGTAATGCTAATAAAAACACTATTACTATAAAAAGTTGAGGTAATATAAAACAAGTAAGCTTGTTCTTAGAACAAGACCATTCTTAAAAAAGCTTCCGCGAACCAAAAAATTATCGTAATTGGAGTTCGTTCACCAAATTACTATTTCAGATACTTTCTACCTTCTCTTTATGGACTATTATAGAGAATATCCAACGTTCAAAATTAAAATGTGCTGCTATCGGCTTCGTAATGAAAATAAACGTTCATTTAAAATGGAACGGAAACCGCTATTACTGTAGTTTTTCAAACTTCGCTGATTGTAGATATCGTTTTCTCTAATTGTAGCATCGGGAATATTGCTCACGTACTATTTTAATCTGTAATATCGTATCGTTAGAGAATAGATAAAAACGGAAATCAATTAAAATCTAGACATTGAATCGCACCTTAGTATTTATAACCTTAGATATTTAGTTATATGTGTACTTCCACCTATATGTTTCAAACAGAATTCAATACTACTAGTATTGTAATGCTAAGTAGTAGTAGAGTTATCAGTTGCAGGTTTTAATTATTTTAACATTTCTAGCTGTTCAATTTATCACCTCAGTGCTAACTCTACATCATACATAAAATGTTATTTCAGTGAAATTCATTTTATTTCATTTAATTTAAAACGATTCTGGAGGCACCCACACCAAATCTATTTCTGCCCAATCCTATATTATATGTACCTATGTTAGTATGTTGTATTTCTAAATGAAATTTAATGAATGCATTTTCATACGCAGTTACAGGTTTTTTTATTTCTCTTTTAACAACATCGACATATTATATTTTTTCCATATTACAATTCCTTTAGGTTTAATACAATACTCTTCAATTACAAGATCTTTTAAATCTTATACGGTACACTTCAATCAATCTTATATAACAGTTTTATCATATTGCTTTATTGTAGCGTTCTTTTAAGTTTAATACTATACTCTTCAATATAATAAAATATCAAAGTCCTAGTTGAACACGAAGCCGAGCATAAACATCTCTAACCGCAGTACGACAAAAATCCGAGCAGCCTGGCCTCTAGCCAGTAGCAGTTTGATTGTAGAACCTCTTACTGGAACGAGCGTGACTCCGCCAATACCACTTGTATCTAATGTGCTGTGTTATTATCACACAATTTGTGTAAGTGCTGCGATTTATGATGTGATTTTCATACGCGGTCAGAGGTTTTTTCTGTTTTGCTTAATAACGCCTATTGTTTGGTTTGTTTATGTCTTCATTTTGACTATGAAGTGAAAGACAGGTGGCTATGGCTATTCGATTATTTTTACGTGCTGTATGTGTTTACGTTTTGTATGTGCGGACTGTACAAGAAGCAGGGTAATATTTATCGAGTAATTAGCAACCTGACAAATTTTAACATATGGGACGTCTGGGACGTATACTTAGCTTTTTTAGACAATCGAGTTTAACTATTTTTAAACATCTTTTGTAAGTGATGTTAGCAACTTTCTGGAGCAGTGGAAGAATTAAATTGAGGGTCAATAAGGCAAAAATATATTAAATAAAGTTTTAATGAAATTTATATCTACGAATACTCCTAACGAGGTCTCCTAAACTCCCAATCCATACCGTATATGGCTCATTCAACCTGGTATTATTTCAACAAATATCATGAAAACATTAACGTCCACTGAACACGGGTCTCTTCTCCAAATAATTAGATGTGTATTTATTATTCGTTTATTTACTTTATAAAGGTTGGGTACACCGATTGGACTTAACGCTAGGTAACAGTAAAATGTGATAAGGGTTTTTATTAATTCTATATAAATAATTAACCAGAATATAACATAACGCATAACGTGGCCTGCGTATTACGAATTTATTGTTTTTTGAATAATCAAAAGTGTGAATTGCAAAAGATTCTACCACTAGTCTATCACTGCTCTACTTCAAACAAAATCGTTAAGAATGCTTAAAAATTATAATTCGACATTGCTTGCAACTATTTACTTTTAATAGAACCAAATAGTAGTGAGTGTTGCAAGGCGAGCACATTTCATAAGGTTTTGCGCCGTTTTGTGCAAAGGCCAATTACGGCTTAGATTTAGAACGGCGGGCGCTAGATTTACTGCGTCAGCGATACCGGCAACTAATGGCTCGTGCCCTACGCTAAGCAATTTGTTCCCCTTTTCAACTGTACTTTTTATTAAATTTCGCTTTTACTAACATATTTTCCACTTCATGTATTCGTATAGAATGTATTCGTGCAAGATTTGATTTACTCTTTGTACAGTTGCAACGCTACATACAGCGCCATCTATTAAGGAATTGGAGAAGTATAAGAAGATTAATAACTCTATCATTTTAAAGAAACAGTCAGTTTTGATGTACCTATAGTGGTAACATTGATGAACCTGTTTTATTTTAACTTTTCAGTGTTATTTGTAAACTAGAATTTTTGCGTATATTTTTTGATTAAAAGTCCAATATTAAAATGTTAAGTTAGTAAATCAACCAATTCACACAAAAAAGACCTTTGTTATTAACATATATATATTTTAGATAAATATAAACATGCACCAGAAAATCAAACTATTACACTTTTTGAAACTACTCAACAAAACAGTCATCTATATTATGTTATACCTAATCCTCTCGGTAAGCATGTATTATTCATGTGTAGGTACCAAACAATATATCACTTTACGAGATCCTTCGCAAAATCTGGAGATTATATTTAGGACTTACGCTGGGGACACAACTAATGTCAACCTTGTCTGCAACCTGAATTATTATATCACGCTGAATGGGAAATGTTGGAAGGTGATAAAATTATCCATAAGTGATGACACTGGTAGTAGCTTATAGCTTAAGTATTGCAGTTAGTTAGATACCATCTTATTGATATTGCAAGATAGATAGCTTAATGATTTCAAATTTGACCTCTCGTGTTGAAGGACGCGGTTTAATGCCAGGTTTACTTAGGTACAACTATGTTTTAAAAAAATATTATAACTTTTTTTAACAGCGCGGTTGCGCGAGTCAGGATATCCAAGATTGTATGAGGGAATTTTCCTGGCAAGAAACATATAAATACCGAACAGACATCGTTAGATAAACTACATCAACCCCCCAAAGAAGCAAAATTACTTAAACTTGAGGAGCACGACCGCTTTGCCGAGAACAAAGCTAGCAAGTAGAAGATAATAAATAACGCTTCACACTCATAGCCCCACAGTAGGATTTTCTCCTGTGTCGTGGGTGCCATGGACAACACACAAGACAAGGACACACACCCAGACCAAGAACGGAAATTTAAACTCATCATTCAAATTTCCGCCTCGCTGAGAATCGAACCCAGGACCCTCGGATTAGCGGTCTGGCGTGTTAACCATTGCGCCTTCCGGGTCGTCTAAGATAACTGAAGGAAACCTATAAGTCTCCCAATGATGCGATAAAGAACTTCGTGCCAATAAACACAAGAATAAATCACATCATATCTACACTTCCATGTTATTACGAAAACTTAAATTCACATCGGCTGACGTAAATTTTAAATAAAGTATTTTACGAGCACCCCTACCTCACATCTGTAACAAAGACTGAAATGGAAATGGCAACATAAAAAGCGACGTTACACGCTACTTTTACGAACTTCGTAAACGAATCTGTTCTGTTTTTATAATGCACTTGGACATGTTTCGGGTATTTCATCTGAAATTCCCGTACCCTACAACCACTAAAATTAACTACACTAAATGCATATGCTTGCATGTTATTGGTTTCTTACAACATTAACATTTTCGTTATTTTAAATACTATGGAAGTAGCAAAAGAGCGTCAAGTGCGCTTGATGGTAAGTGGTCTTTGCCGCCCATCGATAACTGTAATCAACTCCAAATAAGATTAATAGTTTCACCTGAGGTTGACCGTTGACACTAAGGACTAAGTTAGAACGCCCGGATAAGTACTCTACTGTCTCTACCATTAAACCATACCTCTCCTTTACAGTACCAAAACGCAACAGTTATTTTTACCATTTTCCATGAAAATAGACGACACTCTAAAGGTTTTTTATAAAAATATTTTTCGTCCGTCTTTATACATTTTTTGTGAAATTGCATACCCTACACAGATGCAGAACAACTGTTAATAATTGTGTTTTCGAGAATACAGTATGAAATATGAGAATTTAAATTTAAATTTCATTTTAACATTGCACTCATAACAGACAATCAGTGTATGATTTCATAAAAGAGAAAAACATCTTTATTACTTAATTTACGACAGAAATTCTGCCCTGTTCTGGTCTGAAGGGTCGTTTGTTGTAAGGGCGACATACTTATTCGAAGCGTTCCAGCTCAGTCCTCAGGGGTAGCAAGGTAGCAACGCATCTGTGGTCAACCTCAGGATCTTAGCTGAGGTTGATTACAGATGTCCATGGCCACTTCCATCAGGTGTGGCCATCAGGTGGACTGCATGTTCGTTTGCTATTTCATCATATAAAAAAAGAACAAAAAAAGGAAAATACATTGTTAAAATTATGGATTACTTTACACCACTATATAAATTACACCACGATTTTATGGTAGAAAAGATGTGACAATAGTGCTGTCACAAGGATCAGTAAGAGACGTATCTCTTTTTATTATTTCCTTTGAATGTACAAATCATAAAAAGTTTAAGGTAATATTTAACAAGTTCAATCTCAGATATATATTAAGTTTTTTAACATAAAGCTTTTATTACCACTTAACTTCGAACATAAACAATTTTCCTTATAGATAATTCATACACACAACACTAAACAAATTTCCTTCTACGCTTGTTCAAGAAACTTCGAAAAACGAAGACCAAAAAGTGAGACCAAGCATTGTATTTAATAGCATGCGAAATTCAGCATACATACCTGTCTGAAACCCAGATTCAAATACTTATGATAATACTAACGTTGCTGTACGATAGGTATTCGATTCTTGAAAAAAATACGATTAATGATAAATATGATACGTTGGTATATGCACCATTACACGTAAAACGACAATAAAAATTGTCACGGCTAGCAAAAACATTTATTCTAATAGGGTCGAATTTTTCGGTTTATATAATCTAATCACACACAACAACCAATTATCCTTCAACCGTGAAATGCAGGTAATGCTCCAAATTCTGTCTATAATTTATAGTCTGAACGCAGAAACTAAAAGATGAATACCGTGACTAAAGATATAAATAAATAGATGGGACTTCCGTGTTCGCGATGCTAAGTTCTGGTCAAATTTTACATAAAGAAAATGTTAAGAATGTCGTGAAGAGACATATTACGGATTTTTTTTAATTTACTCATTTTTAACTTATACAACTATAACCATGGAAACTATGCCTGACGCGGCTATTTTAGATGGTCTTTTTTATTTATAATAATATATTTTGTTTTAGTTGTAATTTTTAGTTTTAGTTTTATATGTTAGGTAATTGTTTGTATATATTGTAAACACTATTGTTTCTATATGAATATTTTTTATTAACTTATACAATATTTTAAACTTAAAAAGTGAATCAGTTTGAACAACTTTATATTTTTATTAGATTGCAGTAAAAAGGTACATGCAGTCCAGATGAAAGGTAAGTGGTCACTACCGGCCATGGGCATTAACATAAACAATTTTACTTGAAGCCGATTAATTACGTTGACTTTCCTAAGGACTATGATGATCGCATCATTATGATCGACTTGTTGATACTACTTCTCGCTAGATATAAGAGTAGCGGTAATACCTTCCCAGCCAAACCACAAGCTACCACCACCATTGAAATCCTTTCTTTTTATTCTAATTCCGTGTCACCAAAACACCGCGGATATGGAAGCGAAGTTTGTGCGATTCGTATCAAAGGAAACAATAAAATTCACGGATCACTGCAAGAGGCCGAAGCGCTGCCAAGAGGGCCTGTAATTAATGGGATCAACTTGCGATAATATACGAGTCTGCTATTGAACTGAGAAAGGAAATAATTGTTTTTACAGCTATCCGTGTGCGAATACAGATGTTCAGATGTAATTCAAGATGGTACTACCGCCACGTTATTTTCTGCCTAATAACAGCAGTGCTAAGTAATGTATTTTGGTTTGAACGTTGTGGTAAGGGAGTCATTCTTATCCGAGGCGTTCTAACGTAGTCCTCAGTGGTAGCAACGCATCTGTAACCAACTTCAATCTTTTCTGGGGTCGAGTAAAGGTGACATAGGTGCCAGTTAACACATAGCATCAGATTCTGTCCTATTAAAAATAAATCTAATATTACACAGTTTTTGACTATTTTGAACGTTCAGAAATACCAGACTACAAACCTAATATAACACTGTACTCAATAATAATTATGCTCAATAAATTAATTTGAATTTGGTAATCGCTTAAAATATATTCATTTCATCCTGCGGTCACAATCCCAGATCGCAATTCCCATTTTGTACCAAAAACCAGATTTCCCACCGCAGTCCATTTTGCAAAACGACGGTTTAATTCTTGATTGCACTCGCCCTACATAGATTTACAACGACCGCATTTTGCTGATAATGAACTTTTTAGATTCTTTTACAGCTAAAACGGGATGAAGTTTTAGTCCATTTTAGTTTAAAAATTTGTACTTATTTTTTAATTCTAAATGTAGTGGAAGTGTTGAATGACTGTTTGTATTTCGTGTTTTATTTTGATTTGAAAATCACAGGTGTATCGGGCATTCCAATTTAGTGCTCCAATTCCAATATCAGTTTCAGCATGTCTCAGGTGCCATTAAAAAGAATTCAAGAACTGCAGTTAATATTCGTTCTAGGCTAATTTCAGGATTCACAGGATAAATAACATTAGACAAAATGTATTAATTGAGTCTAAATATATTTAATAAAATGTACTTTTATCGTAATTACATTTTATTAAAGTATCATAATATTTTCCCTGTGTTTTTATCATACATGCGTCTCCTCTGGGATTTGACGGCCGTTAGGGTTGCTCTGATGGCCTGACTTCACAGGTCAATGCCTACCTAATATGTAACAAATCATATGTTATATATTTATACATATACACCTGGGACTTACGCCTGAGATTGTTATGTACATACAAGATGATGACCTCAATTTCCCAGGATATTCCACCTGCAAAAATTCACATGATATTCCCCAGAACCACATTTTCAAAACGTTAATAACCTTAGATTTTGAATTACCTTACGTTTATTATAAAGTTCTACATAAAGTCAGAAATATTGTAATGAAATTAGGGCTTTATCATCAGACTCTGAACATGGTGTGAATATAAAGTTTTTAACGAGATCAATCTAAAGAGTTCACGAACGGCAAGTGCAGGTGCAGGTAGAATAAAAATCCTGTAAGTAAGTAGGTATATCAGAACTTTATTATTAACGCTGCATTCATCCACCCTTTCAGTCTTCGTGGGTCCACTGTTGGGCATAAACCTCCGAAAATATCCAGTCAAACTGGTCCTGTGCCTCCAATTACACGCAGTCTTCACACGAGTTCAGTGATACCTAAAATAAAATTTACTTCTCTCAGATATTTTTCATTAAAGTGCAATATGTACAATTTAATCACATTTTATTTTCAATTAGTAAATTAAATAGCCCGCGAAGCACAAAACAAACATCCTCGCTGTGTAATTAGGTCGGTGTCGAATTGACAACGAATGATTAATGAGTTTGGTGGTTATAATAAATCACCCAACATTCCGGTGCGAAATCAAAAGATGCCATGACCGAATTTCGTGAATTCCACAATACAGGTAGGTATTTTTGTAAAAGCCCCGCCGCCGCATCGCTTGTGTAGATCTCAAACGATACAAAATTAAGCAACATCAGGCGTGGTCTGAAATTGGATGGCTGACCGTTTGTGGAAAATTTGGATGGAAAATAAGCCGTCAGGTCCTGTTGCTTATAGGATAGCAGACGTCGGAGGCCGTAAATATAGTCAAGTGTCGGAACCCTTTGTAGTTCGACTCCGGCTACACCACCGCCACACCTATGCCTATCTAATAGCAGTAGTGTTCAGTACTGCTGTATTCTGGTTTAAAGACACTGGTAGAGGAGCCATAATTATTTGAGGCGTTCCAACTTAGTCTTCAGGGGTTGCAACGCATCGGTGGTCTACCTCTGGTTGTACTGTGTTCTTATGTGGGGTTGATTACATATGCCCATGAGTGGCAGTAGCCACTTACCATCAGGTGGGCTGCTTGCTCGATTGCTACTTTGTTTTACATTCTTCTATTTATATTCTTCTTTGCTTATTATTGGCTTCTAATCCCTCCACCAATACGCATTCAACCAGTGGAATTACGTTCCAGGCCTCCCCCGATTGTGGAGATAACCTATGCCTAGTAGTCGAAAATATTTTTTACGACCGGTTTGTATTTTTTAATAGAATTAAACCATATCGGATAGGTACCAAGTTTCGAAGAACTAAAACAAAGCATTCACTTTAAACTTTAAATGTCGTATAGAAGTTGGACATTCCTAGCCCAAGGTAAGGCTGCCTAGTTTCTGAATAAAACAAAGACACACAAAACTTGAACTTTTGACTAAAGTTAAAAGTTCAAGTAGGTAGGTATAGATACAGGTCGATACCTACCTACAATTTGCGATGTTTTAATTTAATTTAAGTATTTATTTTCATATTGGAATACCAATAGCAGTCATATTGAAATTGGCCAGATTGTATATAGTTTTAATTAAAACGAAAATTATTCTAACATCGAAATTATACTATGGAAAAACATGGCAGTATTTATCAGATAGGTTATTCTAAGCCCTTTGTCAATAACACCCATTCATAAAAATCGTCAGAAATAAATGTTTTTCCATCTATTAATTGACACACCTACCTACACGATATTTTGGCTCAAAATATGACAAGACAGACAAAAATGATGCAAAATCAATATTTCGTAACATAAAGGAGTTCCAAATTAAAGGGACGAATGCTTCAAGGGGCAAAGTAGGTAAATGTCCCTATGAACCGTTGGAGCGGACGTATCATTAAATTGGTCCTACAAAGGACCTATTACGAGGATGGCACGAACTACAAGGTCAATTGAGTAGGCTAGTATCGGCAGACCGCTCGGACGAGTGAATCATCGAGGATTCGGTATCAGCTCTAAATATAGCAAACTGGTGATAGTTTACAGAATAGGTATATAGTTTGAACACCTCTTTAGGGTTTTGGGTACCTGAGCAGACGTCCTGCCATGAAAATAATAAAAATAAGTCTCACCATATTGGACCCAAAATGTAATTTTTAAGCGGGTAAAAATGAGACATTCCATCAAAGTTGTACCTACCTATTGAAATCGGTTGAGCGGTTTCGGAGACAAGCTTCAACAACATAGCGACGTATTATTTGATGATTAATAAATCGTATGTTTTGTTGCGTACAATACTAACTTTAGTTATAAAGTAGGTACAATATATTCTTTTATCTTACTACTAACTTTAATTATTTCAATGACTGGTCGGTCGATATCCGCGCAATTTGTATCACATACCTAATCCGAAATAAACCATAAACTACATACTCCAATTAGCTAAAGTAAAAGTGACACTTAATTTTTTTTTCATACGCGTTGCTTAAACAGTTAAACATTATCATCAACCTGACAATGGCGTGCAAACGTCTGCCGCGTGCCTGCTCCATTGTGTATTGTTCCTGTGAACAGTTCATTCAATTCCACAAAGACCGATTGAGACTTATTGGGTTTGAACATCAGCAAATATAATGTTTTCATAACTGCACTTCTTATTTACTTATACCAAGTTTTATCTTTTGATTATAATAATGAAATGCCCTGTGGACTCGCTTTTTTTCCCGTGTATGACGTGCGAGGCGACTAAGGGACAAAATAAAAGAGATAGGCAACAGCGTCTGCAATACTAAGCTCACTAACACCAATGGATTACAGATATAGCACATCATAGGTACAATCTTTTGAACATCTGTTATGAAATCCAAATTCCCTATCAATACTTTTGCTATTAATCACCGTACATATTAGGACCTTGCCTACCATAAGCATGTTACGCAACACATCTATAAATTCCTCATGGAAATTAATCTAATATCAACCAGCTGCAATATCCAAGTCCAGTACGTGACCAATCGCTAGCACGCCTTTTTTGTGGATCGAGAACGTGATTATTCATACAATTCCACATGCAATTATTTTCGGAGTCACTGCAACAGGTGTTGTAGATATGAATTCCGACGTTTACAATCGATAAATTAATTTCGGTATGCTTTATAATGTTTTATTCACATGCTGGGTACATAATTGTGTTAGCAAAAATGTTGACATATTGATAAAAGTTTTTATGACTGAAATGCTTGGCCCATAGGTTTGGCCCTTGATTTGAATTTCTTAAACTATTTTAAAAACCATTTTAACTAGAGCCTTACATTTTTATGGGAAATTCACTTTGTGTGGTTTATTCATGACTCTTACATGCATCTAATTCAGATAAATCCGCATTGTAGTACAAACACAATGATAAAATTAAGTATCACCACAACGTGCAGAGTGCGCTTAAAAACCCAGATTTGCTTTACAAATTCGTTACAATAGATCACTAAAACTTATCTAAAGTTACGTAACTATAAAAACGGCGTCCTAGCTAGTAAGATTATATCGTATAGTAGACGCAAGGCCAGAGCCAAGTCAATTGCTAATCAAGAAGCCCTCGATCTCCCGACCGACTAATGACCAATTACGCCTGTTGACTCTTGACCACAATTAAACGCTTACATATTTTAATTAACTCTTTTATTACAGACCTCAACGCGTAATAGAGTTATTGTTGTCTGATATAAATTAATTACTCATCGTAATAGAAAGTAATTTTACAGGTCAATGTCCATATGAGTTTAATTGAAAATGTAAATTATTATCAAAAAGTTAATGTTCAACGACGTTAAAATACAAATTGTAATTAATTTGTCAAATTATTGTCTTGTTGCATGTGAACATAGTTATTTTGCTGTTCAATAAATAAAACCTCATTTTGATGATAATGCATTAAAACGTAAGTTCTGAAGTGGTTTTGAATATGAGATCAAGAGCCAGCCTCATTCATCCATTTTCTGTCATAGGTCCTATCATTACTATTTCTTGCTCACTACATCTTTCTAAAACCAACAAACAGCGAAAACTCAATATGTTTAAAACTACATGTAACAATTAACAGCCTCATTCACTACTAAGAAACACGAAAAACCTACTACATAAAAGAAAGAAACAGTCTCTTTTGTTGAAAACAGTTTAAACCTTAGTCATACCTTTATAATTCATATGTTACTATACATTCACATCCACACCGCTAGCCTACATTTTGACCCTACTCGTCGACCCGGCTTGACACGTGCATGACAGCCATTACCACTGCCCCACATAACGAGCACTCTCGAGGGCTTTTCCCCTTATCATTACAAAACTTTTGCAATCTGCCGCCAACAAGAACTGGATTTTTAATCAGATACAAAATTAACCGGATCTCATAGTTTGCTTGCGAGTTGAAAGCAAGCAAACACACGGTTGTCAATACGGCATAATCATCAGTCACCAGTAGAGGAACTCTACGGACCAAACCAGTTCTAGTACTATTACTAATAGGGTTACCAAGAAGTTACTAGTAATGTTGGAATGTATTTTAGTTTATAATTTACAGCTGTATAACTGAAATTGTTGTTATTAAGTAATACGAATTTATATAAGTGATACTGTGAAATGTGATGCCTATTGCCTATGTAAAACTGTACTTTCAAACTATTTATTTTTCTCTCAAACGACTTGATACCAATTTATTCGATGGGTTTTTTGTAAGTTTAGTTATAGTAAAAACTTTTTACTGTAACGGAATTATTTACACTTTGGAAAGTAGCATTTAATAAATTGATTTAGATTTTATGGTCGCATGATATATGGTCGCTTACAGTGGCTAAGTATTTTTTATTATCTTTACTTTTACTTATAGTCATAGTACTTATCATATGTTACAAATTTATTAAAATGTAAAGTAACTTGTAAGCATAACGGCTGTATATTTCCGCCAAAAACAGTGACAACCCTACCATCGATAACCTGGGCCTACGTTTACAACGCTTTACTTAGACTTACGTGCGAGTACATCCAATCGCGCGCCAGTCACCGACCGAGCGCTTGCGGGAGAGAGCGCTTTAGCTGCGCGCGCGCATGTATTTCGAAATATCAACCGTTTGTAACATAAAAGTGAATTTGTGACATATTTTCTATACACGAAATTATGGTTATGTGCTCATAATGTTATACTTACAATGAACTTAAGTGCGAATATGTGAATACGGCCTTGTGTTTAACTCCTCATAGAGCGGCGTTTACCTTTTTCCAGTAAGGAAGTATTTTGTTTATTTCAAAAGTTCATCGCCTTTGCAAATATAAACTCTATTGTGTTGTATAAAATGCAACAATGTTATAGTTGTATCGTGCAGTATTTTTTTTTCAATTTTAGTACCTACGTATCTACTTTGTATTATTATGGATTCATTATTAAAATTATTATAATTTTTCACATTTTGTTGGAATAGACGTAAAGTCTGGTGGCAAGTTTAATCTAAAGTAGTACTTATTAAGTGCAATCTATTTGTCAAGAATAAGCAAACTTTTAGCATTACTTAGACGTAAATATCAGTAATAATAGTATGTACTGCATCTAGTACAAAATCATCACAAACTAAGCAGGAATTTGTTTTAGTGCAAGTAAGTAAATGAGTTTCCCCGAGATGTGTGAACTTCCTATTCGGGTTTAAGCACGTACTAATCCTCTTGCAAACGATTTCTCTCTCGACGCCCATAAGAATTCATAGCTACGATTTCTAAATGCACATTAATGCGAACCATATACTTAGCCCCACAATGTGATTGCGACATTTCCTGGTATGAGAAACAATGCGGTAATCGTAACAAAACAAACCTATGTCATTTTGTAATACTGAATCAAATCACACATTGCTCCTCGAATTAACTAATAACTTTATGAAACAATTATATTACAAAACATTATTAGTTCACTTGTTACCGTTGGAAAGATAATGTAAATATCATTTACCAGTGATGACTCAAGAAAGCAACTAAAACCTCCATTTTAAACAAGGACACAAGTGTTTTCAGGCCATATTAAAACGATAAGCCCGATGTCATCATACTGTTTCTCCGTGACCTTCGTGATTAAACATCTTACGAAAGAATCGATAACCATATCTAGTTATTGACGAATTCAGGTTATTAGTTATTCATAATGCCAAGTTATATAAAATCTACCTACGAGTATACCAAGTTACGCAAAGACTTTGGAAGACAGGTATTATTTCAAATGGTACCCGCGCATCTCTTAGATTCTATTAATCCTGACAAAGAACAACAAAACCTATATGTGCTCCGCAATCCCGTGAACAGAGAGGTGCAAGCAACAATGCCGCAATCAGAACACGAAACGAACACAAAAGAATTGGTAATTCACGAGCAAGGCATAAATCATACTGAAGGCGGCTGGCCGCGTGAAATACATCTATATAACGAGGAACATACGGCTCGACATTGCCGTAGAGTCCAACACGAGGACAACTATATTCGTACCGTTTTGGACCTCACACCTCAGATGACACATTATATCGACCAAAATAATGCAGTTGACATGTATCAGACGTATTTTGATGATATGCCTCCACAAAATCCAGTCGAAAAATACAATATTCAGATTGGAAATATATTCCGCGATCCACTCAAAAGGCCAGTTTCATGTGTAGTATGGACAAACGAAAAAAAGTCTAAACTAGCCGTTTCGTACAGAAAAGACTTTACCGAGGATGAAATTGAGTCCAAACTAAACCATGTCTGCTATTTATGGGACGTCTGCAGACAAACATCGCCTATTTACGAATTTTTTCCTGAACACAGCTGTTGGCAATTAGCATGCTCGCCCATAGACTCAAATTTAATGATCGCTGGTCTTAAAAATGGAACTGTTAATGTATTTGACATTCGTGAAGGGCCAAATACTATATTATGTACTTCAATTTATAACTCACATCGGGGACCAATTACTGCCTTGCTTTATACCCAATCACGTACTCACTCGGAATTTTTCACAGGATCCCCTGATGGACAATGTCTTTGGTGGGATATTCGAAATCTTTCAAAACCAATTGATCAATTACCAATGTCCATAAGATTGGACCCTTCAGAAGAGCCAAATCTAAGCAATTCTGAAGGCGTAAGTTCCTTGCAATTCGATCGTGGTTTACCTACAAAATTTCTATGTGGAACAGAATCTGGGCTCGTTATTAATGCAAACCGTATGGGCAGAAGTCATTCAGAAATCTTAACTTCATATTGGACTGCACATTCGGGACCAGTTCGCACTGTGGAACGAAGTCCATGTACTCTGAGGATGTTTATAACTTGCGGAGATTGGACGGTCCGCATTTGGAGCGAGGAAGTTCGCTCTGCTCCAATTATAGTTTCGAAACCATATTATCATCAAGTAACTGATGTTGCATGGGCGCCTCTCAGATATTCTAGCTATATGGCAATCTGTGAAGGTGGAATGTTTTATTACTGGGATCTTCTGCGAAAGTATCGCGAACCAGTTTCAACACTGCACATTTCTAAACACGGCCTTACGAAAGTAAAGCCGCATCCAGAAGGAAATATGATTGCCGTGGGTGACAACCAAGGATCGTTATTCTTGCTGCAACCCTCGGAAAATATGACACGATCAGATGATAATGATAAAGTACTCATGCATCAAACATACGATAGAGAAACTAGACGCGAGCATATTCTAGATACGCGCATGAAAGAGATACGATTAAAAGTGCGTATGGAGGAGCAAATGGCCAATGTTCAAACGGAAGAAAGTGTAGATGAAGACGAGATGCTTCAAAGAGCTGAAGAAGAATATCTCAAAATTGTAAAAGAAGGACAACGCGAAATGGATAATATGTCGACATTGAGTAGTTTGTCTGCTTAAAATTATTAACCGATATAATATGCATTTCCTTTATACTTTGACTGTAATATTTTGTTACGTAATTTCACTACATCTTCAATAAAGCCCTAAAATCCTAAAATTACAATACTACAACATTACATTACTTTTTCGCTACAGCAGCACCAGGGGTACTAACGCCACACCTTTTATACCTTATAGTACAAGCTTTTATTCTGCTATGTTCCGTTTTTTATCTTAATTTTATTATTAACATACATATGTTCTCACTTAGGGCTTAAAGGTTCATCTGTGATATGCTCGTATCCATTAAAAAAACAATTACAATACCTATTTTAGTCATCATTTTTAAACAGAGCTTCTACAGGAATAAAAGGAGCAGGTTACTCGTACATTTGTTGATCCGGGTATTAAATGTGACCGTATGACCCGCATGCTTAACCAGAATGCATCCGGCAAGCTAACCGCTGGTTTATCTTACAATACAACAATGTAGTACGAGCTTCAAGTACGCAATTGAAATCCCCTTTCAGTGGATAAATAAGTAGCGGATCAGAAGGATAAAGGTCCTTTAGAACATGTTGACTCGTCGCTAAAAAATAAATGTTATTTATTGTTTTTTACTTTATAATTATAACTTGCTTTAGAGGTAGGTTGTTCGACAAGGTGATAAAACAAGTATGATTCGACCTGGCAGGTACCACCGCCATACCTATTTCCATTTTTCTTAAAATCATTTAATGCGTTTTAGAGGAGTGGAATTATCGCTGGCTCTGTTTCATATGAGATGACTATCTGAACCCTTCAGAGCAGCGACGCATCTACGATGGAGCCCGAAAAGGACCTCATTCTATATGAACTTGTCTCCTGATGTCCATGAGTGGAGCCACAGTATAAGTAACCGTGACCACGTATAAGTGATAATAATTATCATTAATATGCACAAGTCTGTTTAAATGTACATAAGCAACGGTGGCATCTTTCTATCAGGTAGCGCGTCTACCTTTTCATTTGGTATAAATATAAAAAATAAACATGTAACATGCAAAACGCTATCTAATAAGAATAACGCATAAAAATTATGAGAGAAGCATTCAACATAATTATTTGAACGCAGGTGTATTACAATAAAAAGAAGTTAGCAAATCACAAAAACTACATTCCTTAGAATAGTATTGGACTCGCAAACTTAATATTACTAAAAAATTGGCAGGTATCAGCTAATGTTAAAAAAACACTTGTCGTCAAATCAAACACAAAAACTGTTCGACAAATTTCAATTCTACCGGTATCACGTTCCGAAATTGGCGAATTCGGAACTGGTGGCAACAGAGTCAAACTAACTGTTTCACTCTTTCATTATTTATATAACAAAAGGATAAAAAGAATCAGAAAGAAGCCAGTAAAAGTAATTTAACGTGAATAACCTGGACTTTATGGCCTAGAATTAGATCTGAAAAACGCTTTACAATACTAGTAGAAACGACACCGCATAACAAGTTGTAAGTAATCGTGGACCGCTATACCCACAAGCTAGTGAATACAAAGGTACGTCACAGCAACTTTCACCCGGCGAGTAGCTAGTAGGGTTGTCAACAGTTAGTGCTACGCACAGAGAAGTGACACGTACTTCTTTAATTAATCTATGTAATTCTGCAGGAATATTTACGTCATAAGCAGGAGATAAGGAGAAAAATTTATAAATTATGAATTGCATAATAAATTACATATACTCGTACTATACCTAATCATAATAGCGGCGTGGATTACAATTAAATACGTGGCGGCTTAAAGTTACGAATGTAAAATTCGCCGTAACGAAACTTAAAACAACTATTGTATTATTAGATATCTAAACAGAAAGAACATTAACTACAATATTTTTAATTACCCAATCTATTATATCCTTCGCAATCCATTACTGTTCCACTGACAGACATTGATCTTTAAGAAGAGTTTTGGGCCCTAGTCCATCACTCTAACCAAGAGCGGATAAGTAAACTTCACACACCACTGGTAACTTTTTCTTTTTTTATTCTCTCAAACATGTAGTATCTCATAACTAAGAGTGTCCAGTAAAGACAAGTCCAAACCACAAACTCTCATAAAAAAATTAAGTTATAATTACGTAAATATTCATTATCAATTTCACTAAAACTATAAATTGTCAAGTTGTCAACCCTTAAAACGACGCACGCGCGCCAACCGTACACACGACAACCCATTTTCTTTCGGATTGAACTATCTACTCGTATACTGACACCCGCTTTACTTGCACTCGCTTACTGTTGGCGCAGCGTAAAGTGCATCGTATAGCAAAACTGCGCACGTGACACTTTCTACTACTGTTACTATGCGTTTCTGTGACTATTTCAAGTTACATTAAATCTAAAACCTTGTATATTATGAATTATTATTATTGTATTATGATGTGGGTGCCATGGACAACACACGACAAGGACACACACCCAGACCAAGAACGGAAATTTAAACTCATCATTCAAATTTCCGTCCGAATCGAACCCAGGACCCTCGGATTAGCGGTCCGGCGTGGGAACCATTGCGCCATCCGGGTCGTCAAATAAATAATACATAATATGTATAATAAATTATACATATGTTTCTTAAAACTTAAGTGTTTTATTGTATCTCAAATAATAACCCAAAATTATTATTCTCTTAACAAATATTTGTTCTTCAGGTTCGTTCGAACATTTCTAACACAGCACAATGAGCCTTTGAAAGTTGCTAACTTGTTCATTTCATACGTGTTGTTTAATTGAGTTATGAAAAGTTTCTACTCATTTCTTTGATATTGGGTTAGCGTACATAAAATTACATCGCACGTTTCTAGAAAAAGAAGTGGAAAGACAGACTTTAAGAAAGAAATACTACTGAATTCGTCGACCAATTTAAATTTATTGCAATATGAAATAACCGGAATATTAGTGAAAATACGAATACTAAAATACCAAAACTTTATTATTATGTTAAAGCTATAATATTTAAATGTTAGAAAGTTTGCGGTCATTTTAAACTAAATGTCTAATAATAACGGTAATTTCAGTAAATAAACATAAAATTATATTTTAACATTTTCATCATAATATAATAGTCATACCCAGACCGCATTTACCGGTTTTATATAAACTGATATTTTTCATCGATATCTATAAATAATGACACATATATAAATGTAATGAGGAGGAAATGGTTCCAATTTTATTACTTAAAAGAAGAGTTCTACAGTAAATTAACAATAAAATAGGGTGTGGGTAAATATTTGCATTACAACCATCTGAATTCAATCAGGATGTATGATTAGAAAGTGTTATATAGTGGGAATACTAATTTTTATTAATACAATATTTCGTCTTATTTATCACAGAATTAGCTTAAACTATGCACAGGTACAGATACTTACTTCTAGTCAATGTTAAATTCATTACCTAGACGTAGGTAATACCTACGTTTAGGTAATGAATTCAATTGAATTAAAATGAATGAATAGGTCTACCTGAGATGATACCTACTAGGTATCATCTCAGGTAGATGTATCATTCACGTACATACGTTCAAAAAAATCTTACAACTTTAGTAATGAAAGCCTACTCTTTATTATTTATAAATAGAATTTTCATCTCATATCGATTTACCGCGGCAAGGACAATTCTGATATTGTTCTGCGGTTATCATTCGATCTCATCACGGATCATCCAAGGTTTAACGTGTCAAAGTAAGCCAACATAAATCAACGCGACGCATTTAGTAATAAATCCAATTGCTGATAATTGAAACTCGTCAGCATAATTACAATTAACAAGGTATGTTGTATGTCACTAGTTGTAGGTTAATGGCGGCAACTCGTTCTCACAAGTGGACTACGCATTTTTAACACACATTAGTTATAAGTTAGAGTAATGACCAACGCAGTTTTCTCTATAGCCATGTTATTTCCCTAGATGTGTTTTACGAACGAATGTACGAACTAAAAATTAAGCGCTTATTGAAACCAAAATCTCGAAGCGTTTTGCATAGCCAAAAGCACTAAAGCGCATATAACAAAGTGTGTACCTACCTACAAAGTATATTTTTATAGATTCCTATCAATATTCATTTAAGAAAATTAATCTATAACAGCTCTATTTACTAGAAAATACTTAATTTCTAAAATACATAAATTGTGAAACAAATTATTTAATGTTTTACATATAAGCAATATACTTTACTATCTTCATTTTATTTTAATTTTATAGTTATTTTTCATTTCCTATCATAAAGTGCTCAAAATATTGTAATTATGACGTCCATTAGAGCTAATTCTCTCATAAAAAGTGGAAATGATGTAACAGAAAAAGCTTTATTACATATCAATCTAGTAGTATTTTCACTTTTGCGCCAAATTACACATTTCCAAGTGATATGCGACTTAAGTGCCCATAGTACTTCTGATACTTACATAGTTAAATTTAATAACTTTTTTATATGGAAGTGGCAAATGGTCATACATTCCACCTGATTGTAAGTGATCACTACAGCTTATTAATATTATCAACTCCAGATAGAAATAATCGTACATGAGGTCGGCCACAGATGCGTTGCTATCCCTGAGGACTAAGTTGGAACGCCTTAGATAAGTATGTCTCCCATACCATGCCCTTCAAACTAGAATACAGCAGTGCCTAACACTCCCGTTATTAAATAAAAACAGGTTTGTAACGAGTCAATTTGTATATTTTGTCAAATCAATAGCTTTGCACGTATTTATCATTAAAATCGTCGATAACTATAAGAGCTGTTGCACATACATACTGTTCCGTCTTACATCACCTTATAAGTATATTTATCAGACTACTTCTATTGCATACCATTTCTATATTTGGTTTCGTAGCCATATTGTTCTGTAACTATTAGGTAGTATTATTGTGATCACATAAATATTCTCACAATGATGACTTCACGTCTTTGTCGTTTGTTTCTGGTAATTATTGAACTGGTTTAATCCAGCCTAATTCAAAAATAAGTTATTTTCCTGTTTAACTATAATATGTTTGCGTCATAAGAGTTCTTGTACGTATTCCCTTGATATTAAATAGTCTCTACTAAAGGTACTATCCCCTGCAAGCCCAAAAATTGTATCTTAATCCGATTATCAACTTCTTAGTACCAAATCTAAAATAGAAACCATGAAATGTTATCTACAATTCTCAACACTCGTTTATAAGGCGCATTGTGTTTGCACTTATTCATTCAACAATAATAGATTCACAATAGTGCAGTTATACCGCGGATATGGCGTCTCCAATTTCTAATCCCACTGCGTCAGGGGACTAGAATCTGTTTACCTCGTTATGTAGTTAAATGATTTCCCTGTCCTGCCGTCTCCATGTATCTTTGTTGACAAATCGTCGCTTTTGTAATCCCTATAATTTATTAAAAGTGGGAACATGGTCTCTCTGGGAACTGGCCTCATTTTTTCCGATGCACATTGTTCTTATTGCACTTTCGCGCCGGGCGTGATTGCGTTGCTCCAGTTTCCCTACTTTATTAACCCTGTAATATTAATCTGACGTACGACCCGCATATGTTTTGAAAATTTTAAGTTTGATACTTTGCTCCTTTTTTACCGTTTATTCATTAAAATTTACATAATTTATACATACTCTTATATTGTATAAAAGCGAAAGGATACTCACTTCTGACTAATCATCGCAGAGCCTATTCGCGAGTCTAGAAATGTTACGCTAATGTCTCCTTTATAGCTTTACTAGGTATTTGTTTATTGTTCCTTGGTTTATTAATGTCTATTCCATATCCTTGATTTTTTTTTTTTTATAACATGTGAGTAGCAAACGAGCTTGCAGTCCACCTGATGGTAAGTGGTTGGTGGTTTGATATTCGAAAAGACTCAAAATTATGTTGATTCTTTAATACTTAATACACTAACCTTCCGCTTTGTGTCGGGTATTGACTCTATCATATCGTAAATAGAGATGATTCTATCACTGAGCAATATGTTTACAAAGTTTTATTAAGTAACATTCAATTGTTCAAACCCATTGAATAGTGAGTGAATCTCTGTTATGTTGTTATTTATTTTCGCTAGGCATATATTCAATACAAACACTTCACAATATCATTAGATCAGAGTACTGCCAGTAACATCTATTACTTTAGTGAGTTTAGTGTATAACACTTTGTTGGTTGATTAATATAATGTCATAGCCTATATTTCTGCCTTACGGTAGCCACGTCTGCGCTTAAACTTAAAGGTTGTGCTTTAGCAAACTAATTTGAATAAACATTCTTATGATATATTCAGAGATACTTAACAAAGAAAATGCTCCTGGACGGTGTTAATAACTTAACATCAAATAACTGACTGCTTTGTTTGCTTAATATTATTCAATAATAAAGTAGAATACTTTATAATACTTACTTACGTGCTACCACCTGATCTTATTGAAGAACTATTGCCCACGAACTCCATATGAAGAAAAAAATGAATTTGCACTAGATCACACATCTTTGTTGGTAATGACATCAAACTCCTAAAAATGTGCAATGGTTTAATGATATGGAGATGTAATCATATCATCCAAACTCTTGCACAGTAGTTAGTAGGTACAGCCTAGTTAAATAAGGTAATTATCGTTGCGGTGGTATTGCCCTAGGTAACCGTTAAAGGGCTCTACCAACTTTAAAATTATAATGAAGATATAATTAAGTATTGTATTAAGTACTATCGATTCCAATCACCTTGGGAGAACATAATAAAGACGATAAGCGTGTGATTGTGAACACAAAGCCTCGTTCGCAGTGTTTAAATGTCAATTGCTACCTCAATAATAATATACACACTTACCTAAGCGTATCTACAGTAGAATTAAACCAGCTAAGTGCAAGTTGGACTCAGATGTAAAGGTTCCGTACAAATCTGTCCGTGTAGTTATTATTATAATAACTAGAATAATAGTTATTATAATAACTACACGGACAGATTACAGTCTACCTATAGGTAGACTACCTTTATATGTATTTGCACGTTATTACGGTCGTGTAAAGACGGAGAAATACTCCGAAAAAGCAAGTTTCTCGTATAGAAACCTCCTTTATTTTAATTTTATTGTACCTTAATTACCAAGTATTGTGATATATTCTGTGAAAATTTCATTGTTTTTTATATAATGGTTCAAGAGATTCGACTCTGTGACAGACAGAGAACGAAGCCTCGGTAATAAATGCTTACTTACTTGTATAAGCTCTATGTACGGAATACTAAAACTTATAAAACACTGCTCGAGTAATGTGAATGAACAAAGGACTGTTACTTGACTATATATAGATATAAGACTCGCTTCTGAGCAATTAAATGCATTTGCATTACAGGATTGCACGTAGTTCTCATTACTTCCAAACTTAGGATATATACAAGTAGGTACTAACTATTCGTAAAAGTATGATAAATATATTTTGTACACGGATTTACGGGTACGTACGTTCATGTAATCAGGTAATTTATGTACCTGTTTCTTTATAGTTTCATATCTAAGATTTTTTAATTTCAATAAGATATTAATTAATTTCAAATACATATTTAAATTAGGTATTATTCCCAGCCAATTGTATGCATTGGCATACATTTTTGTACGTGTGAAACTGTGAATATATTTTGACCTAATCTGCATATCACCCATCGCACGACACGGAACTCGTAACTTTGAGCCCTAATTCTGATTCTACCGTTCCCCGTAATGATCTAAAAGTGAATTGAAGTGTTATTGTGGACCAATCACCTTGATCAATAACAAAGGGCGGTCGTGTGGGCACGCGAAGCCTCCGCGACGCTCGAATGCCAATGTCGTCTAATTTGCAAACCCGTCCTTACTGTTATAGCATACCGTATGACCCACATAATGAGTCGACTAGGAAATATTCGCCAAAACTAGCAACGATTTGACCTGTCAACCGTAAAATTCTGATATTATGCGTGATCGCTTCATTTGCATAATAATGTGGTGTTGAATTTTTTGTATAGCTCATTTATTTATGACTGATGATGCGGCATACTTATCACTTGCTTGCGAGTGTTAAATGTATTATACAGGTGAAAAGTCAGAAGTTAATGGTCTGCATCTGATCAACTTTAATACTTAATCTAAAATTGAATCTTAAAATTAAAATCTTCTTAGGGTCTCCCAAGAGGCAGTGATTCCGACTCTTTATTTTATCTTTAATTCCAATTTACTCAACAAAATACATATCTCTTTCACGAGGGGTTAATAATTTATTTAATAACAATATGTTATTTATAATTTCACAAATTTAAATAAAAATATATTTTTATTATTGGGGAAAAATATCAGACATGTAAATTAACGTGACACGGCCTAAATAGATGACGCTAATAAAATTTTCGGTCCAAAATTTATATTATCCTGAATTACAGGCCTTTGTTCTGACTTGGCTGTGACAGGTTAAGTTAAAATATTAATATAGCCTTCTACGTCTGAATCTAGGAACAAGAACGATTTAGATTGCTTCTGAATTATTAACTAAGTATTAAATATCGTCTCTAGAGAAAGATTTCTTATCTTTCACAATTCGGTAACTTCAAACAACAACGGGATTTTTAATTGTACTTAGCGGTAAATTTAATCTACATTGTACCTACCTATAAAAAATGTTCCCGTGTAAGTTTATTTTCATATTACCTGTAGGATATCTACATTTTTTTAATATAGTATAGATAAATAAGGTAATCTTCCCATATTATTTTACTTGCTAGTTGAATGTTTTTAGACCAAATATACTTACTATTTTAACACTAACACGACTAATTAGGAAAGCAAAAAGATTTCCAAAGACTTTACTAATGTCAGCAATTACTTCAATGGCTGACCACACTCGATGAAGATTGATAAGCTGACACACCGTAAGCGACGCGTCAACACACCCGACATCACAAAACTTAGAGCAACTATTACCATTTGTTTATATATTACTAGCTGATCCCCGCGGTTTTACTCGCGTTAAAAAAGCAAAAAGGAATACGTATCAAAACATTGGTGACATCCCACTATCCCGCGACAGCGGCTGCAAGCGCATAGCGCACGCGCTAATGTTTTTTTCCAAAATTAAAGTAGCCTATATCTAATCCAAATCATAATCTATCGTTGTACCAAATTTCATCCAGACCCGTTTTGCCGTTTTAAAGTTATAGAGTAACAAACATCCATTCATCCATCCATCCTCACAAACTTGAAGCTTTATAATATTACTAAGATGCAATAATACTAAGCATATAAAATATGTGAATCAAATGTACTACAGTGAAACCTGGTTAAGTGAGTAAAATTCGTAGGCATTTATATCACAGTGTTATTTCATTGAGCGGTATACTTAATAAAAATTCAAAGATTATTAGAGCACAACTAACCAATAAAGTTCAATTACGCTAATAACTACCGTGACAGCGCGTAATTAATGCCAATTACATTACGCAACTGTGTTTTAAGCATTTAATTATGCTTAATTTCTATAGATTAATCATTAGTTGAAATTTAATTATAACTACTTTGAACTTTGGGAAGTCCCTCAATCCTCATGCTGCTATGACCTGTTAGACTATGGATCTTTAATTTCTAGGAAAACCCAAAATAAGCCAAAAAGCATTCCTTTGCGACTGTCGTTCATGGGCACCTTTCATCAACCTTAGCTAGGTTTACGAGTATATAGAAATAAGGTCACAAATGCGTTCCTGTATCTACCCCCGAGTAATAAAACAGAACACAGCATGACTATCCCTTGTGTTTATATTTCATAGACAGAAATAGATGTCCACGAAGAATGCCACCTTCAAATCATTGACATTGGTATTAGTATAGAAGTATTTGTAAGACGACCCGGATGGTGCAATCGTTAACACGCTAGACCGCTAATTCGAGGATCCTAAGTTCGATTCCCAGCGAGGCGGAAATTTGAATGATGAGTTTATATTTCGATTCTTGGTCTGGTTGTGTATCCTTGTCTTGTGTGTTGTTCATGGCACCCACGACACAGGGAATCCTAGTGTGCGGCTATGAGTGTGAAGCGTTATTTGTTAGTTATTATTTATTTATTTGTGAACACCATAACATTTGTTGTTGCAGTAACGTCAGAATGGGTGCGGTGCGATGAGCCACGTGGTGGTGGCGCTGGCTGTGCTGGTGACGGCGCACGCGCAGCTCCGGCCGGCGGACGCGCCGCCCGCCATCAACGATACACGTGAGTGAGTCTTGTGCACTTTATACACGATTATTATATCTGCCATGTACTAGATTTATGAATAGGGTTGAGTGATTAACGAACCCGTTTGTCGTACAATGGTTTGGTGTTGGATCTCCGGTTAATCAGATGTCTGAATAATTTAGCAAGATCTGCGATATTCATAGCCCTTATACCATACGTGATTACCCATATGGTTCCGGGTTCAACCTCAATGATGCTAATAAACACATTCATAATGACTTCAGATGCTCATCTGACAAATTTGGGCCGGGTACGCAAATACCTCCAAATACTCATTTGGAGTGTGTGGCAACCATAATACAGGAAGTCGTAGGGTGTAGTTAGGAACGTAAGAGGGGTAGTTTTGAAACCGTTTAACCACAAGAATAAACAGTAATATTGATAATCCTACTCTATCGACATTTGAGAATTCTATTCATTTTGCGCTTCGACATATTTATAAATCAGCATAATTCAATAGATAAATCAAGAGGCGCCGAAGTGTATCTCAACATAACTCTGAATAAAATAGACATTTCATGATGCCTTTGCAACAGTGGCGACAGTTTGCACAGTCTATTGTGCAAATGTCATATGTAGGTATGTAGGGCTCTTTGTAGGCAGCAATCACCACTCAACACCAAGTGGACTACATATTACAATGAAAAATAATCCACTTTATTTGAAACTACTTTATTTTTTACGCCTGCCTTATTAAGCAGGTTATATTTCAACCGACGCTAGTTAAAACGTCCAACTTTGATAAATGTTTTAACAACAGTGCAATAATAACACTGTTATTACATTATACATCTATCATTGTTGTTATTAATTGATGAAACTGTTACTAAACCGATGAATGAAACCTCACCACAATTGATGTTATCTTTATATTTTAATCTAAACCATTAATCGCGGTACAATTATTTTGTCAATAAAGCTTGCATAGTTGATAGGTTAAAATCGTGCGGAACAAAATGTTACACAATAAATAGTTAGATGTAGATACTTAGTACTGCTCACACGTATCACACGACGGATACTGCGTGGGCGGGTGCAAATTATATGAAAATGCATAGTTTTATTCTCATTTCATTCTCCAAATCCATTTCCAACAGTATCCACATAATATATACTGCACTTTAAACCTCCATGAAAATTAGAATTAAATTCTAGGAATTTGAATCTGGACCTTCCAATGGCGAGCTGGTCTTTCAACCACTAGGCAATAAAATTATTCACTTGGCTATGAATACTATTCATACGTAATCACTGCTTTACCACATTTTCTGGCAGCGATGTAGACTGGCAGTTGTGAATAGTTCTAAGTTCAAAATATAAATAACATGCCACTAACATATAAAATGCTATTCATTCTAATAGCCATTGTGAGTATTGACTCCTTGATATGTCGCCCGATAGACTCGGCTAAAGTGTTGTATGCGATTAAGCGTATTTAATTTACGACATTTGTCGCATCGACGTAGTGTACCTATTACGTGTGAATAGTCCTTAGTTTTGAATAACATGCAACTTACATAAAATGTTATTCATTGTAATAACCATTATGACTTATTCATATGATACTTGTTAAACTCTGTTAGAATGTTGTAAAAGATTAAGTTATTCAAGACATTTTGTCTCGACGTAGTAAGCTTTACTTCTGATAACATGCAACGAATACAAAACTTATATGTACATTAATAATATGCAGCTAATTTACGACATTTTATCGCAGCGTAATATAAAATGGTATTCATTCTTATAACCATTGAGTATTGTGACTCCTTGATATGTCACCCGTTAGACTCGGTTAGAATGTTGTATGCAATTAAGTGTATTTATGTAAGGATACGTGATTAGAATGGCCAATTACAGGTATTACGAGCTACTAAACCGGCAGTCCGATATGACCATGAGAAATAAGTAAATAGAGATATTATATTTATTTTAAAGTAAGTCACTATGCCATACACATATATTATATCTGTTTATTACTTGACCTTTGTATACGATGTCTTTACAATAGTTTATTTTATTACAGTATATGGCGAATATATTTAAATCTAAATTTAATTGAGTTTGTTATGTGTACCTGATACGCTTTCTCTACTTACTTTTATGAGACAAATGATTGTTGTTCCAATGTAAATTTTGTTGATCTACCAAGTGCCTTCACAATTCCATCCGTGACATGGCTAAATACCAATGAAAAAAAGACTAGCAGGTAGCCTTACCGAAAACCTATTTTTCTCATTTTCTTTCAAAGCCTATCTATCAAGTCAAGTCATACATTCGAGTCAAAAACGAAAATCCTGAATCCTGAAAAGGTACGTATTCTACTTCCGAGGACAAAATTGAAGTGTCTTAAATATAACAAGAGTAGGTAGTGAGTAGGTAATGACAGTGAAGTCGCATTGAGAGCCTTCAACTCATCTTTATCGTTAACTGTACAACTCTTCGAAGTACGATATACGCATCTATATTATAGGTAAATATAATGTTTAAAAATTTTCCAATTAATAAATGTAAGTTATGTTTATGTTTATCTTGAAAAATAAGTGACGTCTGAATTCCGTTTAAATGACGAAGCTGAAACATATAACCACATTATGAAAAACATTGGAATATAACTATTGTATTACTTACGTTACTATTATTTATACAAGTGTGATTACGACTGACCGGAATAACGTAACACTCAAAAAGAACATCTTTAGATTTAATATTAAATATCATTTATAATTATCGTTTTATTAACTTCTTACATTTTACACTAATAAAATATTAAAATAAATGAAAATCGCCTATTTTTAACACAAAGCCGCTCACGCGTCTTTATCTGGCATCTAATCAGCGGTTTATTAAAAAGATTTATTTGGTATCAAGTGTCTATTGGCTGCAGTGGCAGCCCGTATACGACTTCCGTTACATGACTTATTAACAAGGCCGTCTTAGGGTTAGAGGCCTTGGGACACACACGAATACGGGACCCCTTTGAAAAAAATATCTACAGTTAAATCCAGAATATTTTGGCTTTCAGGGCCTCCGATAATTCAGAGGCCCTGGGCATGGGCCCCGCGTGGCCTTATAGTAAAGACGGAACTGCGTATTAATCTAGCTAAAGTTCTACTCACTTTAAGAAATAACTTTTTATTCAAACAAACTCTCAAAAGCATTAAACATTTATAAGATCCAGTAGCTTTAATTTATATCGGATCTATTCGCGTCTATTTCATTACTTTTTACACGATGTAGCAGGAGTATTCAGTTTTTTTGTTTTTTTTTTTTACATTTTCTATCATAAGAAGCTGAAGCGTGCTCAATGAAGACTAGTCTTAGTCGTCATTAGATAAAATATTTCAATTCTTTACAACCTTCGATGTTTTTGATAATTTTTTGAAATTATGATTTGCACGCATTTATATACCAAAATATTTAAAACTATTTATTAAATCTATATGACTAATAACATATTTCATTATACGAACTGAGTTATGAAATCGATATTAATTGGACTTCGTTTCTACGGTCCCAGTTGTTTGGCTTTCAAAGTTTGGCCTTAAAACTTTAATCTTTAGGCCTAAAATTGTCTAAACTTAATATTTTTCTCGAATTATCGTACAAACGTTCCCTATCTAATTTGTCGTGCACATAATTGAGATAACCCTTAATTAACATATACGCTACTCATTATGTGGTCAAACTCAAAAATACTTCGATATTTGTTGGTATTCATATATACGTTTTGATACGTACACTAATAATTAATATACATAGGTACTAAATACAGAGTTGTATTGAGAATATCTATATATTTCCAATCCTGTTCAGTGACTTAATATATTATGACCTTACTCACTTTGGAGGGCATGTTAGGCAGTTAAACATGATTGTTATCGCAAGATACCTACAATATTTTGACCTTGTGTTGGCCTATTTATGGTAAAATAACTTTTGCCACGTGGCGCAATGTAGTCCGCTCTTTAAATCTATTAATCAACTAAAACCATAGAGCTTAACAATAAAATATACAATATGTATGAGTCGTTACTTTTATGTAATGCAATTCCATCAAAACAGCAGTACCTACGTAATGTTGTTAGTTGTACAATTGCTGTCAATATTAGGTATAATTGTAAATTTATAGTCGCGGAGAAAAAGTTAAGTAATTTTAGACAAAGCAGAATTATGCTAATTGGTATATTATGTATATTATATATAAGATAATATATTAGGCATATAGAACAGAAGTTCTACGTTATGTAATCAAGAATTTGTTTCTATAGTTATAGAGTTACTATGAAAATCAGAACTCTCTACATTTTAATTAACACCTTTCAAGGCAGAAAACCACAACTATTATCTACTATTAAATACTAAAAAATCTTGACGATTTCTTTTATTATTATATATAAAGCATATAGATAACTCGTTACCGAAAATAGCTCTATATACAGCATCAATCAATTACATCGAAGATTAGATTTGAAATTAGGAAAAGTTTCAGTTCTGTTATTCCCGGTAACAAAACAACAGAGTAATAAATAGGCTCTCAGTCCAGCTTTCCCTTTAGAAAGTGTAGAAACTGTACTTCTTATTCACACCGCCATCTTAGTTAACGAGTCTTTATTAAATAGTAGAGTATTGAGTTATCGACTCTACTAAGTTAAGACCTGTACTCGTACCAAGGCGACGTATAAAGAGTTGGTACTCTACTATTTTGTTATTATCACTAGGCTAGCTTAACTACTGTACCTACAAGGTAGACTACGACAAGGTTTATTGAATAAAAATAAATCGTTTGTACCTTGTGTATGGACAGATGATAGTAAGTAGGTAGATTGTAGGTTTAAATTTATTATTTTATCCCAAGAGAGTAGAATATTTTTTCGGAATTCTATGTTCTTTTCTGGAACTCTGACAATGTGTTGCAAAATTTAATAATAATTGATTGACAAGTTAAGGTATAACAAACAAACAAACTTATATTATTCGCATTTATGATAGATGATATTAAGTATACATTAATCTACAGTTGAGTTTCCTGCCTGGCTTTAAATTGCCTTTCGTGTATATTGTCCTCCATAGACATCTGAGAACAAAACAGTGCTAGCCAAGCCACTGTCGGCTCGATCATTTCTGTTAATTGGATAGCAGGACACTAATCCCCCAGCGTACAGACCCCATGAAAGGATCTTATCTGCCTCTGTCTATAATCTATTTCATTTACTTATTTCTATAACTTAAAACATACATTTATATATTGCTTCATAACTATTTTAAGACTTATTGATAGATTACACTGCCATTTTTAAATAGAAAATCAACTTATTAACAATCCAAAAGATTTTTTGATAGACTTTTCCAAAAGAAGAATTCAAAATAATTATTGTGTATTTTTATTTTAATCATGTTACTTAATAATCATTAAGAAAGTGTACAGAAAATATAGGTCTTGTATGATACTACACGGCTGCATTAAAATTGGATATAAACCTTTGAACTTTGCTTTCATATGACACAGTTACTAATTACTCAGTTTGAAAATATAGAGCTTGTACGAAAGCTCTCTATATTTTTTAATGTTTTACAACGACACACGAGGATTTTCATTGCGTATGTAGTGTACTCGATTTTTTTCATTCGCTACATTGAAGTAATCAAAGCACATTCATGGCATCAAGTTTAATAAATTATTTTACTAAGAGTGTAAAAGATACATTTGAAATGTGGAACTTTCATAATAGAATCAGTTTTAGGCCATTGATATTGAACAATGGCCTAAAAACTCATTCTATTATTGTAATGAAAGGCAAATTGTTACCTTTACTAAATTTTAGTACTGTTAGTGTGTGCTACCAAGAAAAAATAATATAGAAGCCTACTTCAACAACTACCTACTACAATAATGTTCATGAAACAACATTAAGTAAATCTTAATATTGCTAAGTTTGTTAGTAGGTAAATAACAATATAGGTTGTATATGTACACGTCAAGCCTCAACCGATACGAATGAGAGTCGTGCATCGTGATGAATACATTATACCCAAACATTAGCATAGAAATTCCGACTCCGATATCGGTAACGTGTGAAAGAAACCCGAAACGGTAATTCCGTTTTAACCTCAGTTCACCCAAATGTACAATATTTACATATATTCCCGAGGCTCTATCGGAATAAATCCACATTTGTACCCACAAAAATGGAATTTTACAACTTAGTATTTTTCATCGCGTGGGTTGCGACCTCTGGAGAGGTTTTAGTATAGCTATACTATAGACCAAAGCTTTAGTATAGAAAATAATATAAAGTTTAAAAATACATTCTCGTTAAGAAAATTATATCTTCATAAAGAATATTTAAAGACCAGAATAAAACAGAAAAATATGTACTTAATTAAGAAAATAATTAAAGAAATACGAATTCTATTTTTTAAATAATATTTGTTAGGAATTACGAGACTAGAGGGGCTCGAAATATTTTTACATAGGAGTACGTGAGTCTTGTACATGAAAAAATTTTAAAAACAATGGTATAACTGATCGTAAATTAACTAAGTCCGTACTGAAAGATTGCCGCTTAAAAGACAAACAAATTAACTGTAATGGTAAGGTTAGGTTAGGTTAGGTAAATAATATTATTTCACATAAAAATAAATCGAGAAGTAACGCCAAATAAACCGAACAGCAAAGATCACCAAAATAAACTGAACTGAAGTGTGTGAAGTGTCTGTGATTTTATATAAGTGCCATATTGTGTTGTGTTTGCTTTTATTTCCTTTCTTGTTATTTGCAGGACATCGAAACATAAATGGTTGTTTTAAGAGGTCCATACATCTGTGTTTATCTCCCAATTCTGTTCTCACAATATATTCTGGTCGAAAACAATTGGGATAGAGTAATTATAGTTACTCACGAAATACCAAATGATTATGACATACCTAAATAAAAGATACTACTATAAATATGCGAAAAATGCCTTGTTACTAGATATTACAAGGTTTTTTTTTAATTTCAATCTTCACCTCTTTCATCCACCTCATCATCCAATCGACTTTTTTTTATTTAGAAGATTAGGATTAGGAATTTATGTAATTTATTTATAATATGACCTAAACTTAATTTGCGAGATGCTCTGTCTCGCTCTAAACGAAAGTGTGACTATGTTTTAGTTTCTTTTTGATTTTATATGACTTGAATGAGTGTGAAGATAATCATCTGTTTTCTAGTAGGAGTATTTTTCTAATTTTTTTTTTTGCTTTTTTAGGATGCGGAATAGAATGCGTGCGGTGCGCTGCCGACGGTTGCGTGAAGTGCGCGCGCCTGCTGGTGTGGCCTGGAGGAACGTGCGCCCACGACTGTCCATCTGGCACCAGGGAGTCATGGGCGCACGATGACCATCTCATGGGCCGGGTGTGCTACCCGGCTCATACTTACAATGAGGTATTGTTTATACTCCATACATACATTCAAAATAGTCTTAGTCTGTTTAACTCAACTTGTTATTCGATGTACACTAAAACTACTGCTCTGCAATTCAGAACGGATGTGAATTACCTAAATACATCGTATCCTTCAAATCACAATCACTAAAAATATAGAATGTATTATTGAGTAAAACGTAAAACAGAATAATTTGTTATTAGTCTTATCAAGGTTATTACAATAACAAAACATTAATCCGTTACAAAATAGCGAAATTAAGCTGCCATTAATTACCATTGTATTAAAAAGGTTTGATATTACCAAACAGCGCAATGATACTGGTTTTTCAACTTGTTTGCGTTTTAGGATTGTACGTAACTGAGTTAGAACTCGTTCACAACGCCACTCGTTAGCTACGATGTTCGTCAAATATTGCATCAGGAAATCAAAAATAACTGGCTTGCTTCATACTAGATTACAAAATGGAGCTAGTTTATTCAATGAATTTACAAGCGTGCTCTGGTAACACCTCGATCCATAATGCAGGTGGCTCGGTGGGACCAAAAACCACGCAGATGGTATAGCCAGGAAATTAGGTCACAACTGCAATGTAAGCGTAACTCATAAACCATCGAACGTCCGCCTTGTGTGTTATAAATGGAGCGCGTGCAATATCATAACATCAAATTGTGGATCTAAATATTGATGATCATGACCATAATATTAAGAGCAACAATAATAGCGTAGCTGCTTAAATGTCTGCATTTCTATCATATCATCTGGGAGACTTCGTTTTTCCAAATTATCATTTACCTATTGGATATTAATTTGCTTTAACGGCGAAGGAAAAGATCGCGAGGAAACCTGCATAGCTGCACACCCGATTGTTCTTTTGAAAAAGTTTTCAAAAGCATACCGCCAGCGAAGTATACTTAGCTCTTAGCCCTTCTCATTCTGAACGAATCATGCCCGGCAGTGAGGCTACATTTGGTTAATACAATGCCGAAATATATTATTGAACAGCATATCTGTTCGTTCATAATATAACTATTTCGTAATATCTACGTACATACATTTTGTACCATATAGCACCGAAGAAGCGTAAAGTCAAGTTTGTCCTAGATGTTCGTGACCCGTGCCCATCAGTTACCGGTCGGATACTAAATGGGTTACTGTCATTTTGTATTTTGTCGATAGTATGTGTACCTACTTAAGGATGTTTTTTACAAATTATCAGTACGTATTATATATCATAAATAAACATGCCTTGATATAACATGTAATTAACAACTAATAGCACTAGTAATAACAACTAGTAATATTATAATACATATGAGATTGAAGTAGCAAACGAATAATTGATAGTAAGTGGTCACTGCTGCCTATGGACATCAGTAAACAAAACCTTATAACAGGGGTTTTTACCTAAAGCCGATCGCAGATATGTTGCTAGTTCTGAGGACTAAAATGGTAGTCTCATAGATATCTTAAGGCTTAGTTCTGATGACGCGTGGTACAATTAAACTATACACTGAATCTTTCACATGACCGCGTGTTACCGCGCGGAACGGCGTAGCGCTGCGACCCGCGCCCAAGTTTTTGTACCGCGCGGGCCCGCGCTGATCCGCGTGGTTCAAGTTGTATATACTTGTATCGAACTGTTCACATGATACGCGCGATTTGAGACGGATGGTCTTACAAACGAAAGCAAAATGAGTATGGAATATAGAATTTCAATCAATGTTCATGCCAGGCTCCCGCGCGTACATACGCTGTCATTTGAACGCTCCCACCGCGCGGTCATCTGAACTTAGCCCAAATGTGCAACTAAACTGAGATAGGCGCGACCTAGATTAAAATTACGTAGATGCATTCCGTTATACCACCAACCATCACCCTCATTATGCTTACCTAATGGCTAGCTATTACCTTCTTCAAATGTCTTCAATATAAAAGACAGAAGTTCTGTTGAACACTACGTAACAACGGACAGAAATAGTATTGTCTGTCAAATTATACTCCCTACCTACAGACTATTTGGACCAGTATTTTCGAGCGGGTAGGTATATATTCAACTAGGCCCATACGTTTATAATGGGGAAATCACCTTCTCACTCCAACGACTCTCGCCTACGCTACACTGGACGTATCGCAATGAAATACACATTCGATAAATCTGCATTATAATACGAAAACAACAATATTTGTATGATATCGATATGGAAGTAACACTCCAAAACCGTACGCGGCAATTCATTGCGTATTAATATATAGATTGTATTCCATATTAACGAGCATTATGCACCATTGTTTCTGTCACAATACCGAAGCACCTCCTATACGATCAGTAACGTTTTCTCCTCTATTCTGTAGGTGTTAGATAGTAGGCGGTACGTGATGATCGCGGGGGCGACGTTCGCGGCTTTCAACTAACATAGAATAACAAGTAGCGCAGTCATAATGGCACTATTATTTATTAATAATATAATGACCTGACAGTCCTGAGTTCGTTTTCAACAGAAAAACTCTCTAAAGTTACAAAGTAGCAAACGATATTGAAATCAACCTGATGCTAAATGAAAATTTGTAAGTAGCGTAGACACAGTACAGGAGCTCTACCTATATAAAATCAATCACAAATGCTTTGCTTCTCCCGGAACTGAGATGGTAGTCTCATATGAAAATAAACCATTCCCTTCCAACGAAACGCAAAAACTGCTACATGCTAAAAGTAGGTGAAACGGGAGTACCTCCCAATCGATAAATAGGATAGTAAGTAACACTTAAATTGCCACGTACCTAGCTCCTCCTAACCTACCTTCTTATATTGTGTGATACTAATATATGTACTTAAGTTTTTTTTTTAACATGTGTGAGCAAACGAGCTTGCAGTCCACCTGATGGCCACTGCCGCCCATGGACATTTGTAATCAACCCTAGTTATGATCACGGTCATACCTGGCGTTGACCGCAGATGCGTTGCTACCCCTGAGGACTGAGATGGAACGCCACGGAAAGGTCCGTCTCCCTGAACACACCCTTCAATCCAGAACACAGCAGTGCTTAAAATTGCCATTATAAGGCAGAAATAGGTGTGGCGGTGGTGCCGCCGGAGTCGAACTACATAGAGTTCTACCACCTTTAAAATACTTAATTTACTCACATATTTTATTATTATAAATTTTAATAATTTACTATCTGTCAATAGCAAGAATTGTAAAGTACATTCAAGTAGACATCTTACATAGTGCATCTTAAATCTCAACGCTATCTTTACACCATTGTCACAAGCTAAGGTGTTGCAAATACTTACCACCAAAGTTCCATAGTTTTAAATTCAATTCGTTTTTACTTTGTATGAGCAGCTTTTACCCAGTCTTAAAGAACTAGTGGCATGTGAACGAATATTGCTCAAACGTGGCGTCTCGAGTAATGGATGGAGTCTTACTTGTCGTTATTTGGTCACCTTCTGACCTCGTTCATCTTACGCTATAATAAAGTGAATATGTATCTGTACGAAAGATTGGTAATATTAAAATATACAGTATGTGCCTATACTCTATTTAACGTAAGAACATGTACCAAGTTTAATTAGGTTTTGTTAAAAATTTGTAATTTTCTGTGTAGGATGTGTTAAGTGTTTTAACATACCATGTCTTTATTTAAACGATTTATCCAGATTGTTTCTTAAAAAATAGCATTCGTAAACGTTACCTTAAGCCAACGCGTTACCAATAACTTACATAATTCCCAGATTTCCTCATTATTTTGCATAACGAGAACTGGAGTAGAGACTACCTTTCTTCTCCAAAAAAAGAGATTCAAACATCACACGCAAAGAATCATTTGGTCTCTTGCATTTAGGTCAAATGCATTTCAATATAAAACAGTTTTTTTTGCAAAATTCCTAACATAATTCTATCATCATAGAGCATTGAATACAGACTTTGAATTTTCTCATTGTTACTGTGGACGGTTTTGTTATGCTTCTGTTTTTGTTACCAGTGTTATATTCGAGCGGGTTTTCGTCACATATTCTGAGTGATGTGGGTTATTTTCATAGTTCTCTTTGTTACCTTCGCGACCGCTGAGTACGGTTCATTTTGGACTCAGATTTCGTGTACCTTTTGTTTTTATTTTGAGATATACGATCTCAGATAAATAAAATAGGTAGATTACTCACCGCCTTGTATTTGAGTGAAGCCAAGAACTACGCTACTTTCGTCTATTTATACGCACTCACACAAAACTAACGTAGTTTCTTGTCAGTACCTTTAGTTTATTTACGCTCACATAATCAGTTTTATAACCCGACCATTTTAAAAATGGTTTTATTTTTTTGTTAGGAATGATAGATCTACCAACTTTATTTATCTGAGTATACGATATAATTATGCAAACAAGCTATTATAATAGTTGTTAGCTATTTGATATGTATTTATCTAAGTGTATCTAAGTTTATGGAATATCCAGTTTTATATAATCCTCATAAGAAAATTTTTAACTCATCTTGGTGCATACTTTTATGTCCATGATAAGAATCCCATTCAAAATTATAAGCACCTTTAACGCACATTATTTATAAATAAATGTTTGGGTGTTTTGGGTTAATATTTAAAATAATATTTATCATCAAATTCTAGGGACGAACTTCTATATCTCTTATTACTTGCTTAAACTGTGAAGGAAAAT